>JAQIVE010005581.1:0-12693 GCA_034698285.1 Sminthurinus bimaculatus | reverse complement strand
TTATTTATTTTGTTTTGTACTAATATATAGAGCAAAAGCAGAAGCTGTGAATCGTTTGCGCTTTCTCCAGAGTAGGTACCGACTTTCATTTCCATTGTCTGTTGACTTGTGCTTCTATGATACCAATTCTATTTTTTGATAACTATGTACCTAGTACTTACTAGACTTTTTTAACATACATAGAAAGGCTGCCAATACTGGTTTGGTGTACATTTCAAATTTGTCGTCACATAGCCTGATTGAATTAACTCTCCTGATTCTGGCTACAATGGACAATGAGGAGAGGGGATACGTTTATATGTGGATGGTAAGTTTGGTGTGTCTGCTGTCTGCTATGCATCTGCATGACTGGGTGATTGACTGAATGAATACTAAAGGTGATTACATTAATATACTGTATGCATGCTATTTATTTATTAGCAGTAGATAATATCTCCCCAAAAATGCATGTAGTATGTATATAAGCATATATTTATATATAAACCCGGAGGATAAATTTCTCCTTTCTGCACTTAAAGATGTCCATGCTAAAAGATGACAAACGCAGTGACGCAAAGGAAAACGTATTAGTAGTCCGAGAGTATATAGAAAGCATTTTCGTAAAAAGATACGACTTTGAAAATTCGGGGTTCTGAGGGCTGGGATCCACACTGGAAATGCGAAATTTTTAAAGTCGGAATTTTGAACCGGAAAAAATGGCATAAATTATGCTTATAGTTTTGTAAAGACTTTAACGGAATTCTTTTGTTTAAATTACTTGGCCGGTTTTCTGACAACTTTTGAAAAGGGAGTTTTCGAAATTTTGAAATTTGGGGTACTTGCCCCTTTGTGTTCGACCTCTGCATCGATTGGCGCTATTCCCAGGATAATTATTCAAAAATTCATAACTCCCAAGCTACGGGTGGGATTAAAAAGTGGTCAAAAAAGTGACCCTCGAAAATAACGATCTACAACTTTTCTTTTCACACTATGTATATGCGTTTTCACTGTCCTTCACTAGCTAATTGACTTCAAAAGTGCGTATCGTTTTACGAAAATGCTTTCCACATATACAGTGTAATAATATTACACTGTTTTTTTTATCGCGATCAAATTAAGGGAGAAAAACAAATATTTCCGAACCAACAAATAATACTCGGAATGTGTAGAAAGGCATGAAATATTATTATTACAGACTATCTTGACTCTAGTCCGACGCGACGAGTTGTCTTGACTCAACAGACTCAATGTGTATTAAAAACTTGGCTCAAAAGCTGAGCTCACAATGTGTGTACTGTGTATGTATACTGTAATGTACACACGCGTAAATTAAGAGAAGAAGAGCACAAGTATGTATGTATTTGCAGTAAAGAAATGGGACAATCTTCGCTTTCCTCTTTCACCATCTTCCTAATCATCTCATGTCTGATTGTATTTTTTTTGTAAGCATTGCCATTCCATCTCGTCTCATCACGAGCATCATAGTAGTTTAGATACGTCATTTATATATTTATTGTACCATCAATCTATTCTAGATGTAAAAAAATAATAACGACAGTAGGAGAATAAGGCCACACCTCCCAAAAATGAACATTGCTGCGTTTCAATAAGAACGTCCAAATAAAACTGATGCTAGAGCAAAAAGGTGGGAAATCCAAGTCAGCCGTTAGGTTATGGAAAATTATTCGAAAAATCCCCGATTTCGACTGTTTTTGGTGCTACCAGGGAAAGCTGAAATTGATGTTTTGAAACAAATGTACATATGAATATGGATTATATGGTGTAATCGACGATGGGAAACACGATGCCTAAATCAGATTTCCGAAATTCCTTCAACTTTACCTAGGATTTAGGAAATCCCGATTTTTGCGGTTTAGGCTTTTGCAGCTGTGCGAATTGGTACTCTTCACCGTTTGATGATCTAGTGATTTTCTATTGAACCATATTAGTTATAGTACGCGGTGGATCAAAGTCTGAGGTTACCTTGAGACTTTGGAGAGCCTAAAAAATATGCATATTTTGGGAAATTGTCCAGGTTTTTTATCCATGCTTATAGGCCTTTGGAATCCAAGACGCAAACTCTAACCCGTAATAACTTTTTTTCAGAATAAAATTTTTCCTAACTTGATTTTGTGCTTTTTAGCATCATGTACACATTTTATTCTACTTTGTTTACTTTCGTCCAGTTGACGTTGGATGACAAAAACAAAACAGGGCAAGTGAATTGTGAAGATGAAGATTCTGATATAAGCTCTCAGACATTCCTTTGGATGAAATAGGAAAATACAGTTGGACAATATCATTGATGATGCACAAATATTAGACTGCAACACTTATATTGCGGTGGCCATACATACACAATGTAATATCATCGTAACACAATTATTCATATAATACGATATCAGAGTCATAGAACTCTCAGTTTTTGTAGTGTAGGCAGCGAATCAAAATAAATGTATAGTCAGACTTACAAGGCAAGAGTCAAGAGACCGGATTCTGATGAGTTTATCATTTCTTATATCTACGTTGTTTCTGGTAGAGCAGAGAGATAAATTTCTATTTACATTTATGAACGTGTAGCGTATGTACTTACATATGCTTGTTTCGCCCAGTTCTTTTTGCTTTTCTCCCGGCCTTTCTATTAGGGATAATGAGCTCAAAATAGGCTTCTGCGTTTTGGACTTGTTTTACTCGGGTCTTGCACTTTTTGAATGAACAATAGTATTATATGTAACGCGTCAAACATTTATAGCGCCTGTATCTATTATGTATTATTATATACCCATGCACATTTTTAGTGTCACAAAAAATATTCGTCATGTCAGCGGAAATACAATAATCAAAAAATGTAATGTTAATGTATGATACAATGCACTATACCTGTTCATTGTTCATGACATAGCGCATCTTATCACTCACATGCATGGCTTATGGGTGATAGACTATGTGGTGGGTATGCATGTAGGATGAAATTTCCGCACATATGTATCTATGAAAATGTAGGCAAGAAGTTGCCCAAACTGGTGTGATCATGCTTTGTACATGCTATATTACTGATGGTTTTTTGTTCAATGGATGTTCTGCAGGACGAAAGAAAGGCGAAATTGAAATTGACCAACTGCACTTGACTTGAGAGCAAAAGTCCGGGCTTGTAAATTTCATTGGCGTTGATTATGCTGATTATGATAATTAATAATAATTTAAAATTCAAATATTTGCGTAATATCCACTAGTGGATTAACCATACGGCACATGGTATTGTCCGTTAATATGAATGGGGCATGTCACATGTAATATTTTGGGTCGACAGTAAGTTAAATAACACATAATATATTTTCTGGACATTGGACTATGTCCCATTTTTGACTGACCGAGTTGATCCAATTTGCTAAAGAATTATTGCCCATAACATGTCGCCTTGTCGACTCACAAAATTAAAATTTTACGACTCTTTGCTCGCTTTTCTGTTTTTTCGTCTCTGTAATTGCTACGCATATCTCAAATTTACTCAGTATATTATAGGATTTACTAAAGATCGATAGAGAAAAGGCAAATTTATTTGTCACGCAACAATGTACTATGGTGTGACACTGTATTATTATTGTGTTCAAAAAACATAGACAAGTGGGTAAATGAATGAATAATGACTGTTAATATATTATAATATTAGTATATAAAGTAAAAACGTTCCTTCTCCGGGATTTTCACTGATCTAATGAATCATTTAATGAGCTCCGTTGGAACAGCTAGACAAACGTCGTTAACTGCTTAGCCGCCTTAATTTCTGGTACTAGATAATCATGCGGTTGTGAGCATAGCAGAGCATGGAGGTTGTCATCTTTTTTAAAATATGAAAATGATAATCATAATGTTGTTGTAATTTTCTGTTTGTACATAATAAGCTCTGCATTCTCTCAACACATCGTAAAATGTGAAATCTATCGTAAATCTATGTATAGATAAAATGTACCAAAATTTTTCAAATAGTAACACATGCCCGCAAATAGTGAGACATGTCATAGGAATAACTTTTTGATTATATTGCATGTACATACATACTTGCTATGGTCAAAAAAGTCAGTAGTAGCACACTAGCACTATTTGGAAATATTCGGTAAATATATTGTTAGAATACAACAATATATAATGCATAGACAGGCATATGTATACCAAGCAGAAGCAGAGTAGGAATTATTCAAGTCCTATTGCTGTACAGAATAAAGATGTATCTATGTATGACACACTATAAGTCTAGTGTTAATGTGAGACCCGCACCGTCATCATGGCGTATGAACTGTCTTAAAACTTTCCACCAGTCGCTCAAATGAGTAGAAAAATGTATCTACCCTGTAAATACAATCTCAAAACTAATTACCATAATAATTAAACACAAAATGAACAGTGTACAGTGTACAGGTTACTTGATCATGTACATGTACTCATATCTCATATTTGTGGGTACATAATATAAGCACAAATAAAGTCAAAACTGTCTCGTGATCGTGCACAGACATTTCACATACACTGCTGCTTAGTAAATGGTAAACGGAAGGGGAGGTAGAGAAAGTGATGAGCAATCATTTTAGGAGTGAATCAAGCTCCTTCATTATATTAGGTTGGATTTGTGTCTATCTGTTCTTTTAACGTTTGCAGCCAAACGGATTCACCGATTTTAATGGAGCCTTTTTTAATACATTGCGTAATCAAAGCTCTTGGGCGTTGGATTAAAGGAGCTAAAAAAGTCATTGTTTTTTATGTTACTTTTGGAACTGGTGCAATGCATACGCATGTTATCTCTCTGCTGCAGTACCTCAAAAGTAAATGTCTCATGATTCGGCTCGCTCCCTCTTTAGGTACTCGTGTGCCATGTGCCCTTGTTTATTTGTGTGTACATTGTACACATTGAAGATTCAAGCCACAGCCAAATTGACTGCATAAGTAAATAGTGCTGGCAGCCAATAGCAAAAGTGTAGATAGAAACATAGTTTTGTATTTTTAATTTATACCACCATAATGCACAATCATGCGAAGACGGGATTGTGATTGCTCATCATCTTCATTTCTCGATATAATTACGCAGAAAATAAGTCATGATATTAAGCTTCTCACTCAAGAATAAAGGATCCTTGGATTAGGTTGTCATAAAGTCGGATGTCTTTTGCAAGATATTCTACATGTGCATGATAATCCACATTTAAGGATCATTCATTGCTGCGTGGAAGCCTCATATCATTTCAAGGAGTCATGCTCGCAAAAGGTACTTATTATACAGACAGATATATTAAATATATCTAATATCCACAAACATTTTGCGGTAGCTAGAAATCATTTGTAATTTTAGTTCTACATAAAAGTTGTTTACTGTCGACAGTTTTTCAGATAAAAGCAGATTATTTATGCAGATTTTAGAACGATTGTAGATTATGGGATAGATTTGGTAAGTGGGATTAAAGGCATAAGGTATCGACGGAATTCCTTGGCCATCAGCCTGTTTTGAATATTGTTTTCGCATTTTTGTTCAATTCAATGACCTTTAGTACCTGGTCTCCACACACAATATCCAAACTTCTTGTCGACCAAATAAATTAAGACCTTTTGCATTTCATGTGCCACTGATGGAGTGCAGCATTAGAACTTTTTACGATTTTTCGATTGCTAAACCCAATAATTTGAAACATTTTCTGAAGTATGCAAATAGTGTTCGGTGCATCAATAATACCATGTAAATGTAATACATTAGAAGCATTAAAGTTTATTGTGTGTATCTACTTGGTATTTGATGGCTGCAAGTTCTATCGAATCCATCAGGCTACAACATAGCTTGAGTTTAAAGTGTGCGATATATGAAACGGGGGACTTGACCTGATTTGAATGGAATTTTTCAAAAGTACATACGAATTTTCCTCTGTCTGCATAATAATGTTCTTTTTCCGACGTTTTTTAACCGTCTAAAAAGTATAGGGAGAGTTTTCGAAGCCAAGTATATTACTTGCTGTTGATATTATACCACGGATATGTACTTGTGTTGTATACCTCATGATGTGCCCCAAATCCTTAATCTCCAATCCAACTAAGCTTTGGTGGCCGATTCACATATTTTCTTGAATTTTGTCGTTGGATTTTCATCATTATTATAATTAATAGTTATTTAGAATAATTACTTGCTAAACAGCAGCGTGGATTTTGGTTATCTTTTTCAATATGTATAAACATAAATCATACGATATATTTTTAAAGTTTTAACATTTTCAGGCTGTGTACTTCTGAAAACTTACATACAAATTCGTACAAATACGATATTGGAACTGGGCTTTGACCTGTGACCTGAAACCGTGTAAAATGTGTTGCAATGGTACAATTTCTCTGTTTTTATTTAAAATACCTACTTCATGCTTATAGATGACGAGAGTAAAGAAAACATGTAAAAAAAGAGGTAATGCTTTTGCACATGTAAAATTCTCATTTATGGAAATTAGCAGATATACGAAAAGCGTGTACACACCACACCGTACACAAGATACACCGTATTATTATACCGTACAAGTCGGTTTGATAACATATATTTCTTATTTACTGTAGTCTTTTGCGTTGTAAACTAAATTCTGACACCCGTATGCAATGCATAACTATGAATAAATGACATATCTTATAGATTATAGGCCTGTATGTATATGTATTACAATACGGCATTAGATACAGCAAAAATAGGAAGCTCGTCGATAATTTTTTCTATAATTTTGCTCGTAGGATTTCCTATTCATGGTAGACATTATCCGACTGTAGTGTAGTTCATATTGTAGTTTCGGCCTACACTCTTCCCGTCTGAGTCTCCAGACTACCAAGTGCACACTGTATGTAGCTATGTATATACTATATACACACCAGCTGGGTATCGGTTGAACGACGTGAAAGCATTAGAAAGCAGAGGTAGACGAGAAAGTAGAAAGTCAAAGTAAAAGGAGATAAAAGAGCTCACAAACGTATCACATAGACACACAAGTACACAGTACAGCACAACATATAACGATGCAGTGCAGGAGACAGTAGAGAACAGTAGAGTGCACGCATACATGTACACTACATGGATTATTGTATTGTATAGCTGAAAACTGTGTAGCAAGTAGTACAAACTCTGAGAGTATGAGTAACAAGGGTAGTGGCTCTAGAAGCTGGCTATATTATATGGATTTACTGCATATAATATGTACTTGCACGAGATAGCAGCAGCCTGCAGTCTACGCAGTATGTATTATAAGGGAAAAGTATTCAATAGACGAAAAACCCGCCGCGCCTCTTTCTTTTTCTCTCCCAGGCTTTTTCCGCGTCTCTCTCTCTCTCTCTTTCTCTGTCCCCCTTTTCTCTTCTCTCTCTGCCCGAAAATAGTGGGCGGAGGACCGACCTGTTTGTCCTACGCTCCGGTTTCTCCTTGCCCAAGTTTCCATGCGAATCCTGTGAATCGCGAATCCATCCACAGACCACAATCTACACTATGTTGCAGGACAGTATAGTACAACATACATGCATGGCATAGGGATTACATATTATATACTGTAGAATAGCACATATTACAAAGATATACTATATAATCCATGTATGTATACAGCTTTTCGAGAACTATATGGCGAACGTCTTATCATCTTATCATTTATTTGAGAGTTATATCCTAAATACATACGTATATACTGTGATGTATATGACAAACTTCTGTGTGTGCTTACATTCAACTTGTATGTGTGTATGTGTGCATATTTTATACTGCAAAGGAAGCAGACGGCGGCAGAGACATGGGCATATACCATAGACAGACAACCGACAGTCACAAGGAGAAAAATAGAGGAATCTTTTCTTTGGAATTACGTCGGAGTTCATCCTCAAACATTAGGGGTGTGCTCATAACATATTGTAGATATGGCTAGAGCTTTTACCTAATGAAAACTGGGTATACTGAAACCTACTGAACATTTAGATGCATATATGTAGGTTACTTCTCTAGATATTCCTCTGCCATATCACTCTACACTATTGACTTGACTATTTTACATACATAATCAATAATCATCAACTTATGCATATGCATAATAATATATACATAGTACTTATTAATACTGCATGAAATATCATGATGAAAATGGTTGTGATTCTGAGTGTGGCATAGAAATGTCAAACATAAGACTGAATCATATTGGTAATTTTCCGTAATTTAACAACGTATATTATAGTTAAGAGTGGTGACTAAAGCCTGCTGTGACAATGTCTAAAAAGGACGCATAATGTTTTAAGGCCTATTGGATTTAATCCATGTAATATGCAGCTCATTTAAATTATCGCAAGATGAATATGTAATGTTTTTGTAAGTAATTGTCGTCTCTTTTTTTGCTACATTGGAAATATACGTGGTGTTACTGGGGTGAGACATGTCATTAAGTTGTACATACTTCCAGGAATAACACGTGAATAAAAGCTCTGATTGATAAATCATCCGTTGTATTATTTATGAAATTTTCATTCAAGTCGTCATAATGGCAAAAGTAAGTTGCAATGATTGAATTGAATTTAGCGATTGAAAATGGGTGAGTTGCAGATGCATGATTGGAAAATGACTGGGACAAATTATTGCAGGGTACGCAGATACGGTCTGCATGCCATAAATATTGTAATACTTCTGGGGGTGGTGTTGCAAAAGTTTGTAACATGAGCTGTAACATCTTACTGTAACATGAAAATTGTAACATGAAAATTTGTAACATCATTCTGTAACATTCTTGGCTGTCTGTATATGTATGTAGAGTATCAAAGGTTTGCGTTTCTGTACACAACGTGCCCGTATGTGTATATTGGTTCATATGACTACCTCATCCATTATCCATATAGTCCATATAGCCCATGCTCGTGTGTTGTTCAACTATAAAATTGAAACTGCATCGCACGCTAGACCATTTCCACAAGTCAGACTAGAAGTCGAGACCTCGAGACTACAGGCAATTGAGAATTCAGTCCATAATACGCCATATCCGCGTATCCATATGCCATGGATAGTGTAGACATGCAAGTAGACCTAGACGTAGTCCTGGAGAGAGAGACTCCATTCCATTCCACATAATATAATGTGCAATGTAGGACAGGCAAGAAAGCAGAATCAGAGTTTGGAATCAGACCCAAGTCGAGAGCGAGGAGCGGAGAAAGCAGAGAAAGAGAGGAAAGTAGCAAAACTAGGGAAAAGAAAGCAACAACAGTATGCATCCATGCTTACTGCATACATATGTATGTACATTTATACACACTCCCGTGAGTAGGAGAGCGGGATGGAAAGGGCAAAGAAAGTTTCAGCATTTTATTGTATGTAGGAGCAGCAGTAGCGGAAGAAGTAGTTAGAAGTCGGGAAGCAATGCTAATGTAAAACGTAGGAGGCACAGTACAAGGAGTAGCTCCAGTTTTGGAAATTTTCCCGGCGGCGCCGGCATAATATCTCTGTCTACTTATGCAATATATACACTTACACATTTATTAGACATAAAAACATATATTTTATGTATATCGGTAGCTCACATCCATGTATAACTGTAGTGACAAATGGCATGGAATGAAATTATATGTACAATGCTATGTACAATATATTATATGTTACAAGTAAGCATACACATGGAAAAGTAACTATATGAACTGCCTTATATCCTACTCTGTATCTTTGTATATCAGTAATAATATTTATATTGTATATCGCGTAATGCCATGTTTCTACATGTTTTTTTGGAAAGGGTATATGCTCCTCTGTCCCATTTTCTCATTCATTGTGTGGTTTTCAGTTCATACGGGGGAAGTGGAAAGACAAGTGTATTGACCATTTTTCTCTGTATTGAGTGTATACACTGTTTTTTGTGTTGGCAGTGCAGTACATGGTATAGGCTATATGCATATGAAGTCACCTTCTCAATCCGTATATTATAGTGCCCATATACCCAATATATTTACATAAATATCTGTACAATATGTATCTTTGAGTTTCATTTTCATCTTATCTACAGCATGGATATGGATGTGGAATGGAACAGAATATGGAATAGACGAATACTGAGCCCACAGAATCTGCGTAGACAGTAGAGGCTGTAAGCAATGACTGTATAAACTGGGCTGAATGTACATTCAGCCCATACATACATACAAGCATTGTGCACATGTACACACAGATACATAGGCACATGCACCACCATTCACAACAGACTTCCTCCTCGTGTCTACGTCTGGAGCAAGGGATGGATTCTTCCGGTGTTCTCTGTGTCCTCCCTCTTGCTCTTTCTCCATTCGCGGCTTTGTCCGTTCGTCTGCCTGCCCGTGGCTTAAATATAAATATATATGTATCTAGCATCTTTCTTCCTTCACCTAAGTCTATATTAGTCTACTGTGTAGTCTAGCTCATGTGAGCTAAGGCATGTCTTTACTCAAACAAAGATAACTTGTATGCGTCGTACATATTGTACTTGTATATATATGATGCTGACATAATAGTACCTAAAATTATGTAATGTATGTATATATTTGCTGCCCATGTGTGCATACATTTAGATTTCATTGTATGCTAAACCACGCGGTATAATTGTTTACCCCTCCCAAAACCAAACCAGTGTACATTATACACTATACATATTACGCGTATTTAACCACGACTTTGTTTGGGGCATCCTACGTTTTTGCTGTTTTTAGTTAGTATTTCTTGGTATTTTTAATGTACAAGCAATAAAGTTAGCTTATTGGCGCAGGGGCTGAAAATTTATACGGGGCTAAGCAATGGGTTCAGCAACAGCGACGTGTCTTAGGAAGTCGGATATAAATAGGTTTGAAATTATGGCTTTTCTCTCAATAATTTTTCAGTGACATGAACTAGACAAGTTATTCCATGGCCCTCTGCGTTACAGCAATTATTAGCTACTGTTACAAATGATCATTTCAAAAAACAGTAGTTTTGTTGAAATATGTAGTATGTAAATTGAGGATGGCAAACTATTTTTACCATAAGTATAACTAACTTTAACTAAGCTTAATTATTGCGATTTACGAATGAAGTGTCTATCCATAAGAAGTATAAACTTTAACTATAATCACTATGGAAATTGGTAAGTTGTGCCATCAGTGACTGACTCTTTGGAAGAGGATTTAACCCTTGTTGGGACAATTGGAAAAAGTTTGTTCAATGCTATTGCCTCGACGCAGAAAAAAGAATACATGGTCTGATATACATACGCATGCATTTGTACATACGTAGGTATGTATATGTAAAACATGGAAGGCGACAAGGTGTCCCACTTTAGACACGTGACATATAGCCGAAAATATTGCGCCATCTTTTACTGTACGATTCTTCGTCTGCCTATTCGACTGTCTGTCTGTCTATCTATGCTTGTACTTGCTCCTAGTTTGCACTATACCGTTCGCACTTAATTCCATATTATATTATGGTGTGGTGCGTACTGCCAAAAAAGTAAAACATAAAATATGTAGCATAATGAATCTGGTATTAGAAATGATTGAACAACGCATGTATAACGTATGTATGAACGTTCAACGTGTATGGGTGCAATTTGTATAGTCTAGAGTGTAGGAAGAGATTCGCAAGCATCCTCGACAAGAACTAGAACTATTACTAGGGAACAAAAACATGCACGCAATCGTTCACGTGAAAATTTATTCATAAAATAGCTGCCTGCCTCGTAGCTGCTCCAGTTGGAACATGAAAATGAAGAGGCATGAAGTCTCGTCTCCATCTCAGCTCTATCTTTGTCTCCTCGCTCAGAGCGTGTGTAGAATCCCTTCTCTATTTTTATCGAAGGCGGACGGCAAGGTAGGATATGCAAGGTTCGCATTTATACATACATGCGTCGGTAGAAAGCCAAAGCTAACCGGGAAATGAAGATGAGGCAGGTAGATGTAGTATGCAGTATGTATCATGCGAATGCATATTGCAAAATATGTAAGTACATGTAAGTAAATACTGTAGTTGTAGGCGTACATTCATACGAATATTTTTGCAACATTTTGATCCCAACTTGACATGCTATCTTCACACAAGGTACGAAACTGCGTGGATAACCATAACATTTTAATCCAATGTTTATTTATTCACAGGAAGAAATCAAATTATGGAAATTTCACGTGCATAATGTAAACAAAGTTGCTGTCAACTGCTCGGAAGCTAGAACTAATATGAGAGCCATGATAATCCAAAGAGAAGTTGCCTTACAAAATTTGTTCTCCATGGCCAAAAGTTTTTTTGAGATTTCAGCCGAATCGGACAGCTTTTAAAATCCGTTTTTGCGTATATGTCAGTTGTCCAGTATTTCATATTGTTTTGTTTACATTTGACCGTTTTTGTTTCTATATTCTCTCCTCGGAGTAATTTTACTACTTACATGTACTGTAACTAATAGAGCAAACTAAGCATTCTAATTAGCATTCAAGTTCTAAAAGGAAGTTCCAAGTTCAACTTTTGAGGATGGATAGTGCATGTTTAACTATTTAAACAAAGATCCACTGCAAAAATAAATTAACAAGTAATAGATTTGTGCATTTTCTGTTATCACATCATATTGTACTGTACGTACTGCACATAATGTATTGCAAGTGTTTAATTGAATGGAGTGTGTGTTTCATTCATTCATCTTTATTTATAGTGCATAGTTTGGGAACAGTACAAATGTGCTGGAGTTACCCCACGTACACTCT
>JAQIVE010005580.1:0-12695 GCA_034698285.1 Sminthurinus bimaculatus | reverse complement strand
TATCCCATCATTTTGATGGACTATCCCATCATTTTACAGGACTATCCCATCATTTTGATGGACTATCCCATCATTTTGATGGACTATCCCATCATTTTACAGGACTATCCCATCATTTTGATGGACTATCCCATCATTTTACAGGACTATCCCATCATTTTACAGGACTATCCCATCAATTTACGGGACTATTTCATCGTCTTGACGGACTATCTTATGAATTTCCGGGACTATCTCATCATATTACAAGAATATCCCATGGTTGTACAGGAATATCCCATTATCCTGATGGACTATTTCATTAATTTACCGGACTATCTCGTCATTTTACCGGACTATCCCATCAATTCGCTTGACTATCCCATCAATTTCCTGTACAAACATTTTCTGCTTAATTCGGGCCGAAAATTGGCCGGCACGCCAGAAGTCGGCCGAATTTTGCGGGATTAGGCGCAAGGCCGAAAAATTCTGGCCAAATCCTGCATAATACGGCGGTATTATGCAGGGTACTGCAGACAAATCGGCCAATTTTCGGCCGAAAATTCCAGACCTTTTTTTTGTACTGATAACTTGACCATCCCATCGATTTACTTGACTATTTCTTCATTTTGTGGGACTGTCTCATCAATTTACTGGAATATCTTCTCATCTTGACGGACTATTACATCAATAACCTGGACTATACCATCAATTTACGCCTTACACATCTTAACAGGTTTGTTTTGAAAACCTCTAAAGTGTCGTTTTTTTTAAAACAAGGCGAAAGTCAACAAAGTTCAGCCAGATTGGACATTCTTAATAGTAGAAACTGACAAGGATTTGCTTTTGCAATTTACAGCATTTTGAAATTTATGTAGTGATTTATCAATCGACCCTAACTTCATTTTTACTTAAATTTAGTGAAATGGTAAATCGAAGAGTTTGCCAAGGATCTCTAGGGGTAAGAGTAAAATAGTGCAAATGAGAAAACTGCAAACGCAAGTATAGAGTACAAACTTACAATATTTTGAGACACTTTTCTTACAAAGTTTCCTTTGTAAGTGCACAAATTTATTAATCCTTTATTTGTCCTTTAATTAATCCATTAATTGTTTTCTCATTTTTTGCTTATTCCACTAACTTGGTTCATGAGCTTCCTATTTTGAAATTTTCCAAACCGTAGCTAACAAGTTGTAAGTAAAAATTATAATTACACACGTATTCAAATTTGAATCTATCGTCATGTAACCAGTAACTGCGAAAATTTTTCGAAATTTTTTTGAAAAAGTGCCTGTGACATAACCGGCGGCCCGAAGATTTTGAAAAAAGTTAAAGACCTTTCCTAAACTCCGAAATGGCCACAAAAAATTGGCGGGTCTGATATCCACCAATTTGGGTGACTTTCGTCACAGAAACTGTTTTTCATGGAAAGATAATGTTTTTGTTAGAAAAACGGCGGATTTTAGACCCACCAATTTTTTGAGGCCATTTTTGGACTGGAAGAAAGGTCTCTAATTTTTTTCAAAATTTTCGGACCACCGGTTTTGTCCCAGGAACTTTTAAAAAATTCTCTCGAAAATTTCCGCAGTTACTGGATACCGGGCTTATAATGTGAAAAAATTAGGAAAACTTTAAATACGAATACCTCAGAATTAAAGAATACCTGGACGGATAGGATTCATGCTTTACTTGTTTTGCATGTACATGTTGTATTGTAAAATGCTATAATATAACATCATTGGGAAAAAGTGTTACCGTAAAACACATTATAAAATGCCAGCACGTGATAATGTGCCATGGGGGAACTTGCTACGTGCTTTTTAAATGCAGCAGAATTTAGTCTTACGGGGATTTATCAAATAGTTTCCCAGGCATAATATTATGTATTTTACGGTGCATATTATGTAATACTTTTCCCTAATGATTTAAAAGTTTCCACAAATCAAAAAATCTGTCACATCCTTAGCATTCTTGTTCAGGGCTTGATAACAGCTTAAGTGGTATGATGTTTTACACCTGCAAGGATAAAAATTAATATTTAATATCTTGGATTACGGTTTGAGTACCTAAGTTGAAACTAGAGACTTTGAATTTGTTTATAAAAAATAAAAATATTTTGAACTTATTGCACAACTTACTGGCTGCAGGCAATTTTTGGTCCTTTGGTTGACCTGGACAATATTTTATCCTTGCAGTTAAAGCATTCAGAGGACCTTTTGGTTTTTCCTCGCTCAAGGTCACATTCTCCTACAATCAACTTAAGAACTTTGCTTCTAAATTTCGGAAGGTCAAGAGCAGCCAACAGTGAGCGATTTTCCAAATATCGGGTAGCAAAAGCAAGAACGAATAAACCTATAAAATGTCAAATTTCACATCATAAACAAAAGTCGGCAAAATTTTGTCGCTAAACATTGGGCTAGTTTTTGGCCATGGAGTACGTACGTTAAGTACTACATATTCAAACGAAAATTTCTATGGTGGGTAACACTATCAAAAAAATTAATGCTAATTGAGCTTATAGAGGTCTGAGGTTGAGAGGTTTAAGGTTTATTTAGCGCTGGCATAATTTTGTTTACCGCAGTGAAGTTCGTCTTCCTGAGCAATGGAATCCGGGCTTTTCCAATTCCATGACGTTGATTCCTTAAACGTTGCTCCTACATTCAAAAACGTCATTATTGAAGCCTGTTGAGTCTCTTGGAGTTTATAAAGCTGACTTAAAGGATCATAACCTAATCGAGAACATAAAGCGTAAATTAGAAATCCTTGATTCATAATTTTTGTATCAAATAGCATGACAATTGATATAATATGTATTATGTACTTACTGACTACAATTTTGTCCTCCATTTTTGCGATTATTAACCCCCAGTGGTTATGGTTTTTGAAGATGGGTAGTAAGACAACGTCATTATTTTGAAATAGTCCTTCAAAATCAGATACATTTTCTCCTAACAGAAGAAGAGCAGATGTTGCTGACGGGACTGCTGTTGGATTTAGGAAGGTTTTGTGTTCAGCAGAGTTCCGATAAAACGACACAAGTTTGGCCAGGTATCCATCAATAACAGCGTCTGTAAGCCAAAATTCTCGAAATGGAAGAGGCTTGTTGTTCTCGTCAACAGATTCTAAAGCCTTTGCTTCGAGAGGATCAAGATTTGTTTGAAGAGTTTTCAAATCTCCAAATGATAAAACTGCATGATTAATGTATAACAGTGGAGTCCAGGCTTTAGATTTTGAAACTTTCGGAAGAACAACTTCTTCAACTCTTACACTACTTTCTAAACCTTCAGTTGCTTCGGAACCCTGTTGTCCACTGTTTAAGGAAACCTCGGTTTCTGCTTCACTAAACGACGCTGATTCTCTTGACGATTCTTCTAAAAATGAAATAAAAACGAAACAACATTATTTAAGTGTGTGCATAGTCCGAAATTAAATTAAGCGTAAAGCCGGAAAAATTTTGTGACCACACAAATGTAGGACTTTAAGATAAAATCTTATGAATAAAATGCGCACCGTCATCGGAGCCTGAAATGCTTTCATGTTGGGTCTCCGGGTCCTTTGGAACTTCGTATGTTACAGGTACCCTTTTAGCTCTGCCTTTTCTTCCAGTCCTCTTGTCGACAGCCCTATTATATATATCCGTTATAGTGGTTTCCTTGACAACGTCCAGAAACGAAAATTTGGGATGATTCAAAACTCCTGCAAATAAAACGATGCCAGCTTAAAAGATTTATTACGTTTTGTAAGCCAATAATAAAGGAGCTACATTTTTTGCACACAATGACAAAACGTATTTTTAAGGCTCCCCAACAATTCTTTTTCAACATAAAGTTAATCAAAAAAACTAAATCATTTTTTACCAAGATCAATATTTGCTGCTAAAATGTGGATGCATCCAGTATGACCACAAGTGCAGCTTTGGTCCGGAAAGTTCACCTAAAAATGAATAATTTGGGTTTTTTATTTTTGCTTTTAGTTTTTAGCAACCTTAAGTTTGATAACAAATTCAAGTAAAAGATTCAGAAATTTTTCAAAAGAATGTTATCCATCTTGATTTACTTACTAAAAATTCCTTTCCACGACGGCCGTTGACGATCCATCTTCCTTGACCAACAAATCGAAGGCCTTTGGTTTCCACCAATCTTTGGGCCAATGAAACTTTGACTACAAAATTTGGGTCCGCTTTACTTTGAGCAGAGGTTTTTACATTCGTTGGCTCTTGGATTGACGATCGATCGATAATTGAATCTTTAATCACAATTTTTGAAATCTGGGTAACTTGGCTCTTAAAATCCAAATTGAATCTCAGCTTTCCCTTTCCTTTGAACCCTTCGTCAATGTTGAACAGGATGGAGGTTTGCCAGTCGTAACAGTCATTTATCATGGCATATAGGGTCGGATTCTTCTCAAAAACCGTCAGTTTTGCAACAGCATTTAGTGACTCGCTAGGATTATTCGTCATACCACTATGAGGATTAAACCTTCCATACTTGGAAACTTGTGCCCTGTATGATTGTCGAATATCTTGATCCAAATACTTCAGATAGTAGGTTTTGAATTTTGAATTCCATGGCAAAACTGCTGAACAGGCTTGAAGTTTCTGGAACTCAGACTCTTCTTCTTCAAACATCTCCTTCAAATATTCTCCGGACAGCGTCGTTGGACTATCTGTAAGGTTTCCGGTCTCGTCAACATCATCCTGACCTTGGTGATCATCCTCAACACCGTGGATAAACTTGTTAAGCAAGTTTTCATACTCTTCGGCCGCTTGGCACCATAACAGCTGTTTGACATTGGCCCGAAATCTCGTTCCTGAATCTGGGTCACTCCGGAAATTCTTCTCAACCCAACGTCTGACGTTCTGAATTTAAAATAATTATAAAAAGTTAGTGCAATGTACATCAAAAGCATATCATTATAAATAATATTTGGTTGTTTTGGAAGATCATGACAGGATTGTTAGACACCTAATTTTCATATTTTATTTAAAAACGCTTAGTTACATCATTAAGACATTACCAACCTGACGCAAATGATTAAAGCAAAAAATATGTTTAGCCAGTGGAAGATTGCTTTTAATCGCTTTCACGATGGCCAACTCCCGATCAGTCAAGATAACAGCTTTCTTCGAATTTAAAAAAGGAAGGCATAATGCTGCTTGCTTCAAAAATGGATCATGGGTGGTTCTATTGTCCGCATATTCATGATAAAGAAAGAGAAGAGGGATAACTGGATTCCCCTGGAAAAACGGATGGCGGGCGCAAAGAATTGTAGTGTATCTTTTCCCAAGGTTAAAAGTAGTATCAAAATGGAAAAAAATTGTGCTTTGAGAATTCTTGGCCAAATCGTTGAAATGTTTAACGAGCTCTGGATGACTTTGAATCACAAGCAAACCTGGAGCTAGTCTAATTTCTGGTACCACTTCAGGGTACATTTTATGAAAGGAGTAACAATCACGGATATCGTTGTCAAATCGAGGTTGGGAATTTTTAATTTTTTGTTGAACATTGTGGGTTTGCTTGGGATTTCTTGGTGGCTCTGGAACATCGTCACTTTCTCTAAGCAAATAATCCTTTTGTAGTTTCCTGTAGCAAGTGAATAAAAAACACAATTATACAATACACAGCATTTTATACACTAGGTGTTCAATATTTGGAGCCCAGTGTTTAAAAGGGGCGATAAATTTTTTGCGCCCAACTTTTGGGTATTAGTATGGCTTTCGCCTAGGGGTCACGAGACATTTCGTTTTGACCGAGCAAGGAAAGACAAAAGATAGGCATTTTCAAAACTGGATCCGTAATTTCTGAACACCTGGTAATAATATCATGTACTGTAAGACTTTTTCACCGACGTGGTTTAAGAATCTCTTAACAACATTTTATGGGGGTTAAGAATTTGGCTACAAAATATTTAAATGGAAACCTTACCGTGTTAGACTTTCGCCCGGTTTTTGACCACCAAGAATGTGAGCTCGAATGTTGTTCACCGTTTCCTGAGGTGTTGTTACAAACGGTGCTGATTTACCAGTATATTCTTCTAAATTTTTATTCTTCTGTTGATCTGCTCCCATGTCGATAATAATTTCCGGATGTTCATTCGTTGCTACAACACAAAATTTTATGTATTTATTCAACTATCATACTACATATTAGGCAACACAGTAGTCTCGATTATCCGAAGCTCGATTATCCGGCTTTCGATTATCCGACGACCGGTTATCCGGCCCAGGCCAGATGATCGAGCGTGAAATACCATAGAAGCAGATTAGAGAGCTTTTGGAGCTCCTTGATTTATTGTATGTATGTAAATACAATAGAATACTACATTTACCCATACAGCTTCATTTAAGCATCCGCTAGATGCTATCAGCGTTCACAAAAATATCAACTACGGACAATCGAGCGGCCGCTCAATTATTCGGATGGGGGCAGCACCAGAAAACCCGGATAATCGAGCTTCTACTGTAAAAAGAATGCTTTTACATGCATACATGCATGTCATTCATTTTCAAAAATCCCTATTTGCAAGTTTCAATACACGTGCTATTCAAAATTGCACAAAAAATTATCAATGCATACTAAAGTGAAACCAAAAGTCTTCAAAACGTCTTTGGGCCTCAAGGTTACGTGAATTGATAGGCCTACTAAAGTTTTGTAAAATTTGCAGCTCGTCGGGCAAGGTTTTTGACGAGGTAAAAGGTCATGAGCATACTTAACTTGGTTTACATCTGCTATCCTTTATTAGAAACCCCTTAAAGGACTTAAATAAATGTTAGCAAATATGAATACTTCCCGTGTAATATACCACGAAAACCCGAGTTTCATATCAAATTGTGACTTCATATTAGCATTTCGACTTTTTACTCTGATGAAAAGATAAATCTAATGTGTTTCTGAAATATGACAATAACTGTGTATGCTTAAGTCTTGTCAAAGCGTCTTGTGAACGTTTAACAAAGGATTTCAAATTTTACAGGATTTTAGAGGAGATAACTTTGGGGGCCCGACCTTTAGGATGCAGCAAGTTGAAGATCTTTTGGCCCTTTTAATTCATTCGAGTTAAAAGCTTGTGCTTATCATATTCTGTTAAAGTTCTTTCAATTACCATGGTCAAGTTGGCGTGATGGTTTTGGTCCAAGTCTCCAATTTTCCCTTGATTTTCCAAGGTTCCCATGTCCAACCGTTTTAGCTTGACTTACTGGAAAAGTGCCTAAAACATATTTACCAAAAGAAAGCACGGTGAGAGATTTGAGATCATGTCGAAAGATTATCCGGTGAATTCTAGAGATGGAAAAAACTGACGGACTCTTACAGTCTAGGCTCCGGCATTTATTTACCTTGTACATTCAAAAGTAGCTTTTTTGTAAATTAATAGGGTAAAGACGCCCAAAACCGACCAGAATGTTGATCATAAGAATTTTTACTTTGTATGCGTACAATGACACTTAGCATGTTAAATTACTCATAAATATTATTGCTACTGATTTTTAATACGATAAGACAATACATGAACATAATAAGTTATTCAGATGGTCCAGAAGGTCAACTTGCATGGTCAGTCTTGTGGGCTGATAATAGTCAGTTTTGGTCTCTGTTGCGGACAGTTTTGGTCGCTATAAGCTATTTCAAATAATTTTTTGAAATTACGAATAGCGCATTGGCTACAATTAATTAGCATACGAAAAATTATTTAAAGCAAAAGATCAGCTTTTTTATCCACACGTAGATAACTAACAAATCAACTCTAGTTTTAAGCAAATGAATTAGCCGGTCAGTTTTGGACACCTCTTCCCTACATGTATTTATTAAATTGCATTTACCGTGGTAGTGAACTATAGCCAAAGGACACCTCCAATTCGCAGGATTTGCTTTCCAATCGCTTTCAATGCTTGTATAAATATGCTTCCGTCCATCAGTCAAGTTTTGTCCGTCCTTAAGTGTGTAATCGCGTTTGACTACCAGCTTTTTTAGTCGTGGGGCTACAGATGTTTTTGTCAATTTCCAAGAAAGGCCATCGTCTTTGAAATAGTGTCCCCCTTGCACAGCAGTGTTAAAAATGTATACCTATTAAGCAGCATCAAAACATTTTTATAATTTAAATTCGGAATTAACTACTTCATGTACGTTCTTTTTTGTTTGACAAGGCAAAAAAATAAATGCAGTTTTAAATTCAAAAAGTCTATTTGCGAAGGTTTTCAGTTTTCACTTCCGACTAAATAACCGTTCTATGTTTAAGCATGTACGGATTAGGAGAGCTACCAAACTTTAATTTTTTTTAATTTCAGACCTTTGCGTGTAAAATGGTTTACTTGTAAATCAACTTTCACAGAAAGCACAATATATAATATGATATTGTCATGACAACTGCTTACTGTTGACAATACTTAGGTTATTGTCTTCTCAGTTCTCAGTTTAAAGCTCGTTGCTTGTAGACATTGTGTGGTTGTACAAATTTTTACTGCTCGAATTAAAAACGATAATATCCATCTCAATGAGAATAAAATTACAAATTGAAACTGCAGTCAACATTTCTTTTTTTGTTTTCCAATTTCCATAGCAATAGACAAGAAATTGTAAGCAATAAAACCTAAATATAATGACACCTCCTCTAAAAATTTTATTGGCCAATAGTTTTTATAGTTGGGTTATCTTTTTGCAAAAACAGCCTAGTTATGACATGGCCTTTCTTTTACAAGTCCTAATTGCATGGCAATTAGCCCAAACCAATGAAACTATGACTTAGGAAGTTTTAAGACAGGGGGTCGTTATAATTAGGCTTTATTGCTTGCTTGCATTCCGTCGTAATTTTTATCTAAACAAAAATACAGACATCTTTATTTTGATTCTTATTGAGCATTCGTGCATATAAAGCTCAATTTATTTTAACCACATTTTAAATAATGATAATAAAATGACCAGTAACGAGCTGAACACTGCTTCCAGATTTTTAAATAGTAATCACAAACTAAATAAACTGGTGATAATTAAATTATGCTCAAAATGCAAACATTACCGTGTCATAACTGGGTAATTCATTGAAACTGAACGTTCTGGTGCTAACTGAATGATTTTCCGGATCGTTCAACAAATTAAAGGCATCATTGGCCGTAAAACAAGAATTTCCAAATCCATCAGTCCAGTTTTTGGCTAC
Organism: Sminthurinus bimaculatus; assembly: GCA_034698285.1. Lineage (NCBI taxonomy): Eukaryota > Metazoa > Arthropoda > Collembola > Symphypleona > Katiannidae > Sminthurinus > Sminthurinus bimaculatus. The sequence goes on along the minus strand of JAQIVE010005580.1, from coordinate 3,569 downwards.
CGAAATTCCTGTCAAGATTCCGTCCATATTTTGGTAATGACTTTCCGTTAAAGCATCAGTTACAAATTCATCTTGTGGTGATAGTCCATTATCATCTATAACTGCCTCTATGCAAATGTACGAAAGGTAAAAAAACAATAAAATTAAATACGTTTAATTTAATATTATTAGATTTACAAAAAAATTTGTATTAAAAGTACTTATTTGTTCTCTCAGTTAATTTTTCAAGTCTTAAATCACAACTTTTTTTGTTGCCTTTTTGAAAACGAATAAATTGACTTTGAATTTTTCCTAGAGGCCCCATCTATGTGTGTAGTATAAAATAGTAAGGTTGTACTAAAACCCATCCCTTGAATCAAAAATAAGTAGCCCTATATAAAAAAGATCATTTTACTTGAAATACTAGATACATACTGGTTAGTAGTGGTCACCGTGACCTGTGACCATAATACATGTATTTAACTACGTTTAAAATTTCATTCCTGCACGTTTTGTAAAGATCCGATTAAAAATGGACGACTTATGATATATTTCATTTTTAGTCGGAAACCGCCTTTTGAAAAACCGCCACCGGGGCGTGTTTTTGATAAATATCAGAAGCAAAAAATCATGTACCCTCTCAAATTTGACGGAGAATATGAATCCGAAACAAAAATTTAAAAAGTTAAAAACTGCGACCTGCAAAAAAATGGGCAAGGTCACCGGAAATGACAACATTCAAAACCGCCCCACTTCTAAAGGGGGCGGATTTTCGAAAAACTAAACATACATTTTACTTGTACTACTATTTTTCATGCTCTTTCATATTATTTAATCAGAATTGTCAAATTCAGACCCCCACCAAATGGGGAATTTATTTGGAAAATAACTCCTCTTCAGTTTGTATTCAAGGGTCATGGCACTTATTTGTGTCATGGAACAGGACTTATACCCTTACGCATATATTCACTTTTTTACATATTCAACTAGTTTGATTCAATAACTACCTATCCTGAAAGTTTCAAAGCTCTAACTTGGTTAAAAGTTTAATTATACACGGTTTTAAGTTTGAATTTACAATGTGGTAAATGGAGGAGGAGAAACTTTCGATACGAATATCTCAGAATCTAAGAATAGGCGTAACGGTATAAGTCATATTTTGCTTCTATATTCTATAATGTTACTAGACGCTCGTGTACATGAGCATCTAGTAACATTATATTATTACCAAACACATGCATGTGTTGGAGGGTTGAATGTTTTTGGTGTGGAGTGTGGTTTTAGTTTTTCCAAATTGTACGAAAGCAGTCAACATCAAAGAAGTAAACATCACAGAATCGCGAAGTGTGGCTAGTTTTTAAAAAGTTGTAATTATAAACACATCCGACAAGAAATTTTCGTTTTTTTAAAAATAATAATAACGAGAAAAAAGTAATTCATCAAAAACATATACAAGCACAGAAAGCAGGTATGTCTACACACAAACAAAAGGGGTTTAATATTAACAATATAAATAATAATATAGGAATTTACTTTATTTACTTGCTAATAATAACATAATAACTGTCTCTTTGAAGGAATACTTTTACTTAAGTACAAAACAAAAGTTGAACTTGTAGTAGTAGTAGTAGTAATTAGTAAAAGTAATAATATATATAAAAGTAGCTCATTAATTAGAGTACTTTAGCATAACAGCATTTAATGCTACCATTCTTATCTTTGTTGTAAGTAAATAAAAGTACTTAATGCTTTATAAACCATCTTCCAGATTTCAGAATATACACCTATTCGATCGCTGGGTGGCATTTCACCGGGCTCTTGATTACTTTTATATATACTTACATGGCGACTACATTTAAGTCTTTACATGTAGTTTATTGAAACACCGTTGTTGTTGTTTCATTTTGTCCGTATTATTTGTCGAAGGAATCTGCTATTTTATACTACAGTAAGAAAATAAGTAGTATTGAAAAACTATAAGTTATAATATCATTACTTATTATTTCATTATGTTGAATGTTAATCATTTTGTGGTAATGCAAAACAATAATTTAGTTTCCTTTTATTTGGACACGTGTAACGACTATTAGGTTGGAGTATCTACAACATTTTATACTCCAACGATAGACTACTATTATACTATTCATCTGTTACTTCAAAAGCTGTGAGATATAAAAGTCTACCAAAGAAGAAGGCAGAAGGAGGGATTATTTTCTACAAGCTTAAATTATTTTGTCTTTCTGTCATCATTATCCAATTTGATAATAAGAATGTCGGCCCACGATCAAATCCGTGCCATGTTGGATCAACTGATGGGGACTTCGAGGAATGGTTAGTGTTATTTTTATTTTTTATCGTCTATTTTATTCAATAATTTCCCATATAATATCTGTTTTTAGTTTTTCGAAATTATTTATTATGATGAAAAAGGAGGCTGCTATGCGTGTAAATTAACGTAAAAATTAAAATCACTGTATCATAATAACGTCAGTCTTAATAACAATAATAATATTGCTGATTTTATTTTTACGTTTCAGGCGAAGAAGAAAAAATAACAGTTAAATTTGATGATCCGAGAGTCTGTAAAAGCTTCCTACTTGGCTGTTGTCCTCATGAAATTCTTGCTTCAACGGTAAGAATACGATTATTATTGTATTGTGTACAATTTTTCCCATTAGCAGCAGTACAGCAAAAAAAAAACAACAAATAATAAAATGTATGGATAATAGTGATACCAAGTTATTATTATTCCATTTTCAGTCTTTCATAGTTTTTTTTTTGCTTCACCTGCTTACATTTTTTCCTGATCGACAAACGTCCAAATTCAGATATTGTAAAATATACAAATTATTATGTAGGAGTAACATAAAACCAAAAGACGAAGCAGCCAGATATATAGATTGTATTGTTCAAGTGTATACATGAAAAAAGAAAGCAGGAATCTCAAAACTCAAAACCTGTATAAGAGTATCGAAGATTTGGAATGATATATTTGGTAGGATTAGTTTAGGAATTTTTATTATAGTACATATTATATTATGTAGTATATTTAATAAGGTCCCGAGATGTTTTGTTCTTTCGGGCAGTTATCTCTGTCACTGGCAATGTGACATAATTACGAAAATTACTCCTGATACATTTTTGCTTGGGTGTTTCTAGGCAAAGCGATTCTCTGTCTGTTGTGTTGCATAATATGATCATGATGATGTGAAATTGCGACCCCAATTGACCTATTAACTGACCCCCAGGGGTCACGGAGGCTTAAAATGGCCTAAAATTCATGCGAATTACGTGCTCATTGGTGTGTTTGTAAGTATATGATCTTATATTAGCCTCTCTCTCTCTCTCATCTCAGACAGCTACTGATTTTTATGCTCCCTCCACTCCTCATTTTCTTTCTTTCTTTTTCTAGAATACTTTCTGATTTTTAAGACCTACAAAATACAAAGTCTAATATTTGGTAAAAAAATATTATTTTACTTTTGTTATTTTTTAATGTTTTACATCAACTGATGATTGTTTTTTTGTTCGTATCTTTTGTATCAATTTTCCTTCGTCCATTATATTATACATTTTAATGTGTCAATACC
>JAQIVE010005579.1:0-12697 GCA_034698285.1 Sminthurinus bimaculatus | reverse complement strand
TGAATTCATATTATAATCCCCCTACGACAGATCGCCTGAAAGCTTTAATGTGATTTCACGTAAAATTTAAATATGCCACTCTGATTTCAAGTTTATTTATTTTGAACGCATATTAAATCACATTAAGTCTTCATGTTGACTGTTGTAGGGGGATTTTTACATAATAATTTCTGACTGTGTGAGGTGTTGATTGAGAGGCGATATATGATATATGATACACAACATATTTATGTGAGCATATGTGCATAGTATTGAAAAAGACGTTTGAAATGCGTTAATAGTAGAATGGTTTGTGTAGTTAGTTTGTATGTAATAATACAATTGAGTGAATTCGGGTCGTGACCTTAACACAAAGTTGGAGTTGGAGTTTGTCTGGTTCTTGTATATAATATAATATAAATACTTTATACGAAGTTAAAAGTGTAAACATTCCTTTCAGTTTTCACTCTCTTTTATTTTAGCAACTTTTTGAACAGCTTTTGAGCATCTTGCTGTATACTTATAAGTACAAATACTAAGGTTAGACTATTGTGAGACTATATACTATATACAATGATAAAGAACGTAGATCCGTAGGTAACTATTACTTATGATTTATGATGCTTCCGCTTGCTGAATTCCACATTTCATGCATGAATTGCAAAGTGCAGAAAAAACATGTGTAAAGGAGCTGTAAAATGCTGGTTGAGCGTCTTGCCTTTCATCCTTCGATTTCATCTTTCATCTCTCTCTAATTTATTTTGAAGCAACCCCTGGAAGGAAGATGAGACGATGAGTGCATACGACGAGAACAAGAGTAATGAATGAGTAATGAGCGGCATGTGGAAAATCTATTAAAATTTCGTTCCATCTTTCTTTCTTTCTCTCTTCTTCGCTGTAATTTCTGTCTAAAATGCAAAAGTACTTCCTAATCTTCATTTCTTAAAATATTTATTCTTGATCCGAAACTATATACAGAATTATTGTTGCATTCAACACCTTGAGAAACAATTCTTCCGCGTTTTTTACACAACGCCAAAAATACTTTTAAGGGACGAACTTTATGATTATGTATTGTACAAAAAAGACCTTTACAGTTTCAACCTCCAAAATGCCAAAGCTTAAGACATACTTAATCAAAAGCCTTCTGTATTCTTCCTGGAACTTTCTCCTGGGGATTAGATTCCAAATATTCCGATCCCGGCCCCTTTTTTGCCAGTTGAAAAATGGCCATAGTACAGCATGCTTTAATATTGACATTTTAACAATAAATGTGTCCAGTAAATAAATACAAGCATTATTATTGTAAAATATGCTCACGTAATAAGTAAAAAAGTACACTTACCTACACATCATCAACATTAGCTGATACAGTTATCTTTATAGTCGACACTTGCATTTGTCATCACCCCACTCATATAATACAAAAAGCATACAAAATAATATCTTCAGAAATTTTACAGCCGTCAAGATTGGAATTTCGACTAGCTTTCTGTTCCTGGCTCCAAGTTCCGTTAGAGTCAATACGCCATGCACAAAATGCTGAAAGTATATTATTATGCTCAATACTGCACATTTACAAATAAAAAGTATCGTAAATAATACAGATACTTTATATTTTGTACGAATGTACCAGCATCTACAAGTATTTTTGTATAATATTCGATTCTATTTGCATGCATAAAATACGAAGGTAGAAATACATACAGCAGGTATTATAAATAAAATGTGTCTACAAGATATTTGATATATGATGCATAATCATTGAACATTGAATTTGCAATGCTGCGAATATTCACGTACATGTATCTGTCTACTTTATAGTGTACATGTTGTATGTATGTATAGAAAATTTACGACAGCTCCATTCCGATAAGCCAAAGCCAAGTCAAAATCAAACTCCAACTCAACGTGAGCGTAAACGCGAGCGCGTAAAGGAATACACCTAAAACTAAACCCAAACCAAGGCACAAGGCACATGTATGTACGTATGACTCAATCTCAGTATCTGATGCATTTATGTGTGTAGTCTGTATCAATTTTCTGTATATCTGGCCCATCTACTATATATATATCATATATTACTCTATACTTATCATACATGTATTTGTACACACAGTCAAACAGAGGCACAAAAATATCTTGCACACGTAGATATCCAAAATCCAAAAGAGACTCACTTTATCTTTCCATCTTTTTTGCGAGAAAAACACAGAATACGGAAAACTCGCTTCTGATCCAATGTAAGTAAAAATATGTTTGAATTTTCTGCATAGAAAAGAATAGAATCACAAACAGATTCGAGACTCGAGACCGGGATGTATGTATTTACGTGATGAAGATGAGATGAAAACTGAAAACACCATATGGACATTCTTCTAATCTTTAAACTAAATAATCTGAGAGCAGGGAGCTTCATACATAATATATACAAACATACATATTTACATACAATAAAAACCACACAGCAAGACAAAAACAAAAAGCAAAAGACAAAGACAAAGAGAAATGCAAATGCAAGTGAAACGAAAGTATAATTTACTCGGAGAAAGAAAAGAAGAGTGACTTCCACCCACTGGAACAACAACAAACAAAAACTGCGTAGGTACATACATACATGTATATTTTGTATTTACTATACTAACAAATTAGCTGATATTTTATGTTTTTTTAATATGTATGTACATATACATAAATACTTGAGTGTAAGATTCTTCTGTGTGACAAAATGTGACATAATTTGCCCTCCCGGAATCTCACACATTGTCTTCATTCTTCTTTTACTTCTTCTTTATCTTCTTCCTCTGCTGCTGCTGTTTAACCGTAATTTGAAACAGATGACCCATAAAATCCACACTTTGTCAAGTGCCATTTGTTTTCCTCTGTATGCATGTAACAGTAACTATTCAAACTATATATTGAACACTGTACAATCTACATAATGAACTCTTCCGTGGAAAATAAAGGAGAAATAAAGAACGTATTTATTTATTCATTGTCTTTGTTATGTTTATATGGTTTAGATCTTAAAGTATTTAATTTGAAATTTTTATCATTTCTCCACCGCATAAAAATTGGCAATATCGTAAAAAGTAAGGAACAACCTCAAATTTATTAAGCATTTCTAACGAGCATTAGTTAATAAAAACACTCCTTGGAATTTATGACAAATTGACAGCTAGGTATTTTAACTCTTCATTCCTCGTTTCCGTTTACTATATCATGTACTTATTACTTTTGTCTATGTTTTGGCAGGTAAAGCAGGACACACATCGTTTTTATTGTGCTTTTTAGCAAATAAGCGTAATAATATTGTAAAAAATTACAAGTATTAACTTTTTTTTCGCAATTTCATCAAGAATCTCCTCATGAGACTTTACACACTTATTAATGAGCAAATGCATATACATACACATACACAGAAATTTGCATCCTTATTTAGCGAATTTGTGTCTCTGTCCCTACTTTTGTACATACTGAATACGTCACTCGTTCCTTCAAATTGATGTTTAACTTGAGCCGAGTGCATGTCGTGTCACAGACAGCGGCTCTGATTAAGAATTGAGTCCTTCTCATAAATACCTGTATTATGTATTATATTAAGTACATATCGAAATACATATTCTCATTCTCATTCCTATTCGCATTTGTATTTGAATTCGTACTCGTACCCCATGACGGACGGAGGGAAGAATTGCAGAACTGCTTTTGATTATATTGTGAGCACCTGACCACTTGCTTTGATTTCAGTCTCATGTCTCATATAGATACTCGTAAATATAGCAAGTAGTGTATGTAATACGGCGTAAAAAGTGTATCTATCTACATCTATCTTGTTAAGCAAAGGTAACTAAAAATGTGGGAATATGTATATACATGTATGAAAAAGCCTCACATTATTCTATGTATGTGCAATATGTACAACTATCTGTACAAGCTCAAGTCCAAGCAACGAGGAGAATAATGAAAAGTGAGAAAGAACCAACGTGCAATAAGGATCAACATGCAATCATTTCTTCTCTCTCTCTATCTTTAGTTTTTCCTTTTTTCTTGTTCTTTCGCCTTCGTTTGGCATCGTTTCGTCGTCGTTCCCTGATTCATCATAATTTCAAGAGTTCTTGTCCCTTGTCCACATTTCACACGTGCATACATCATACAGACACAGATACAGATACATACTAACACATTCACATAGTTAGTTAGGCCAGTATTATTATTAGTGCAGTGTGTCCTGCTGTCGTTTTTTTGCTGTCCTCTGTCTCTCGCCGTTCTGATGCTCGTGCTCGTATTCGTGTTCGCTGTCCCTTGTCGTCGCTGACACTTCCTCCTGGTCCTCTGTACATACAACAACGGGACACTTTATTGTATAATGCCCACACACTAAGGGTTGAACACTATTGTGCAATTTCGACACTTTTCTTGATTTTTTCAAAATTTGTGAACGATTTAAAATTTTCAGTGGCAACAGTAACATAATTAACTTAGTTAACTGTTTTGGTAACTTAAAGCTAGTTAGCTATTGATAAAACGGGGATTTTCGGCAACATTTTCCATTCTTTAATTTTTGTGTGTTAACTGCTTTTGTGGACCGAATTTTGGATAAAAATGCCTGTGCATTTTGACTCAAGTGAGCTTTCGAATCAAGTGTAAAAATTTGTAAAATTTGATAAATTCTTCAATTTTCCACGAAAATGTCAAGGCTTGTTTCCGTAAAATCAGTGTAGAAGCTAAAGTGCAATTTTTCAACAAAAACGTGAGGACTTTCAACAACATGGAAAAATAGACTAAAAATGATCAAAAGTGTCTACGAAATAATCAAAAATGATCAAAAAAGGAAAATTTGTGAAGTGACGATGAAATTTGGAAACAAAGTACTTGAAATTTTGAATTTCATACCAATGTGACTTTTGTGAAGGAAAAGTTGACCTTTCGCGAATAGATTTCAATGAGTGCTGTGTGGCGCCCGACTCGGGAATTGCCCGGATTCGGGCCTAAATGTAAAGTGAACAGAAAAATCCTGACTTTTCAAAGTGTGCTATGGCTAACGATAACGCTATGTTTCAGTTTTCTGTGTCTGTTACCGTCAGCGTCGGCAACGGTGACTCGAGTTGCGACTTATCCGCAACCGAATCCCAATCAAAGTTTGCAGTGGAAAGCAAAATTTAGTGCAAATTCAAATACAAATCCTTCAACTACTCCTGCAACAGCTCCTAGTTCTTCAACAATTCCTTTTGTTAATGATAAAAATAAAAATGTTCCTAACGACAGTAATGAGAGCAACGCTGCCCTGCTCGATTCCATGCCCGCCGCCTCGGACCGAATGGGCACTGCCATGGCCATGACGGATGAAGATGAGTATTACGAGGATGAAGATGAAGCTCAAGCTGAAAATGACAAAGAAATCCAAGCGTCAACGGAGAAAATGCCCAGTGACCTTCTTCGCATGGGTCCAAATCCGAATATGAAGAAAAATCGAAGGAGGCGCAACAAATACTTTCAACCTTCAACAATGTCCTCGTCGTCTTCTTCTTCTTCCAACAGTGAAGAAAATACTAGTGCAATGGCTATGGCGATGGAACAAAGATCAGGTCGAGAAATGCCAAGTGTTCGACGAGACCTGCAAACTAGTGAGAGTTTGGCCCGAATTCAGTTTCAAAATTCCTCGGCGCCCATCACCTTCGGGTTGAAAAACAGTCTTTACCCGGGGTCGGATGTCAACAGTGTCAATCTTTTTCACCCCCTCATCGGCCTCGACTCTGACCCTATGGATCCCATCCCCTTTCTTGACATGTCAAAGGTCAGTGCATACAGAGGGACAGGATATGGAGATGGATCCTCTTCCCCGGAGGATGAGGACGCGGGGAGAAATACCCGGGTAAAACACACCCTGCGCCCTGACTGGAGCATCAAGGTTGCTCCGGACCTTCAGCCCAATTTTGTGTTGTCGCATGACGCCCATGGGCTTGAACACGCACCCCACTCTCTTCTAAATAGGGATGCTGTAATCGCCTATGACAAAAATTATTTTCGCCATCACCATGACAACGACATTTCCCTGGAGGAAAATGGTAAAAAGGGGGGTAAAAATGGGAATCCGTCTCCCGTCTATTTTAAACCGTCGGTTTTGACAAAAAAAGACCCGGATTATTTTCAATCAACGGCGAGCATAAATACTGGTCACGTTTTTACCCACTCGGCCCCCGCCATCATTCGGATTGAAGGGACGACTCCGACGCCGTCCAAAATTCCTTTTACCCTCCGGCCAAAACCAACCGTTGAGGATGAAAGTACGAGTGCCAGAAAAACAACAAAAACAACCACAACAACAACAACGACCTCGAAAAAACCCACAACCACAGAAATTACAACAACAACCACAACCACCACAAAAACGCCGCCATTGCCAACCGTCATTTTGTCGAATGACCTCACGCAGCAGATAAATTCGAACGAGGCCCCACTGATTTTGATGCCGCCTTTTAATAACGACAAGGACCCGCCCACTCCGGTCACCCTGACGACGCCCCGCCCCTTTTTGACCCAAGCCCCGGCCATCCCGACCACTTCCGCTTTAGAAGAGGCCATTCTCCTCCAACAACTTTTGGCCAGTTTGGGCGTGTCCAATGACGACATTGGCCTGGTTCTCGCGGCGCAAAATGCGTCTCCCGCCCAACTTGTTCCAACCCGCCCTCCTCCTCGACCACCCACGACGACCACGAGGAGACCCACCCGAAAAACGACGAAAGCGCCCCGTCGAGTCACAACGCCCCCTACTGGTGGTCTGTTCAGTTTCCTTAATTTATTCACACCCCCACCTGGCGGCGCCACCACGACAACGGCGCGCCCTCTATTTTCCTTTGGCTTGAACTCGAACCAAAACCAAAATCAGAATCAGGGCTCCAACGACATTTTTAGCATATTTAACCTTTTTAACCCCACAACTGCAAAGCCTGCTCAAAGGTCACAGAGACAGCCTCAGCCGGTGGTGGGTCAAAGTGTAGGCCAAGGTCAAGGTCAAGGTCAAGTTGTCCAGAACCAAAACCAAATTGTGACCTCCGCTCCCAAACAACCCAAGCCCGTTGTGACCACAACGACGCCAAAGCCAAACGACTTTTTCGGGGGGATCCTCAACATTTTTAACCAGCCGCAGACGACGCCGCGACCCTCCAACGGCATCTTTGACATTTTCAATATTTTTACGCAGCCGACTACTCGACCACCCCTATTGGGCGGGGGGCTCGGTGGAGGATTAGGCGGCGGGTTGCTCAGCGGATTTCTCAACTTGTTGGCGCCCAGCTCGAGTCAAATCCACAGTCAGACGGTCCTGCCGAACAGCAACTTTAACCTGAATGGACTCAATCTGCTGGGGTCAACGACGCCGCTTCCAACTTTGTTTAATGTAAATTCTAATCCAAGTCCAAATCCGAGTCAACTAGTTAATTCACAACCACAACCGACGCTTGATTGGAACAGTTTGCTCAAGCAGATTCAATTTGGTAACAACAACAATAATAATAATTTGGGGCAACTGCAGGGTCAGAATCTTTTTGGCTCGGGGTTGAATCTGAACCCAAGTCCCAGTTCAATCCCTAACATATTTGGGAGCCTTAATCTCCCCAATATAAATATTTTCACCCCCTCCCCCAGTCCGATTGCCGCCGCGGCTAAAGTTCAGGAGCCTCTGGTTGCATCCGCGGATGAACCCGTTGTCAGTCTTCTTCCGGCCCCTACGAGCCCCTCTGTTCAGTACACCAAAAAGAATAACGACAAGAACAGTGAGAATGACAGTGGCGGACTATCGGACGCGGATCTTAAGAAAATTTATGCTATTATTGATCGGCAGTCGGCAAATATTGTGACGGTGACCCTGGGGTCCGCCACTCCGCAAACGCCTATTGTCTCAAGTCAAAGGCAAAAGCAAAGTCAGAGTAAAATTCCAAACCTGAATCCCAAACCAAATTCAAACCCAAGTCAAATTAAGGTCCCAGTCCAAAGTCAAAGTCAGGGTAAAAATGAGAAGCCTGTGAAAAAAATTGAAAAAACGGACCTTAGTAGTCAAAACAATGGTAAAAAGAACGAGAAGAGCAGCCTTATCAGTAATCTGGAGAAAACTGGGCAAAATTCCACAAAAACGAACAGTACTAATATCAACAAGCCAGAGCAGTTGAATATAAAATCAAATGGGACGACGACGACAACGACAACGATTCGCCCTGAAATTTCAGGAGAGTTTGACGAGAAACAAAAGGAAAAGGAGAAGGAACGGTTGAGGAAACTAAAGCTGCTGCATCAACTCCTGGATATGAACCAAATCCCGCAGAGCGCGGCTCTCACCGAGCTGGTTTTGAGACATCAGGAGAGACTGCTGAAGGAAGCAGAGGCTGAGAGACTGGAACGACTAGAGCGACTTCAAACCAGTCAAAATACTAAAAATATGACAGTGACTCCGACTTCGACTACGACTAGCTCTGCTCCCGAAAAGCAGAAAACACAAAGCCCAGCCCCAACACAAGTCAAATCTACCCCCAGACCCCAAAGCAATACAAAGGCACTGAAAAATTCCACGCAAAGTGCAAGTGTAAAGCTTGAAAAAGACGCCCCAAAAATGGAGAAGCGGTCCCTGTCTTTAGACAAGGATGAAGACTCCCAGTCCGCGGAGGGTTCGAGTATCCTGGACATCATTGCAAACCAGTTTAAGCCCAAGCCAGTGACGCCCAAGGGACTTTACTATTGGGTCGACGTCAACGCTTTCATGGGGGATCGAACGGGTAGAAGCTCCGGAGGAAGTCTTCGACCCAAAATGGGACGCAAAGAGTTTTTCCTAAGGGTAAAATGCTTAGCTTGTGAAATAATAAATTTTAAAGATATTTTTTTATCAAATGTTAAAATTTTTACAATTATAGATTATTAGCTACTATTTTTGAACGATTTTAGCTAATGTTCTTGTGAAGACGTACACATATTTTTATTGTGAATTAACTGATAAAGACTCGTTTTATTCTTTTAGCCCTGATGATTACCCAGTCGGTGTCCAACAAGAAAAATGCTTGCCGTGACCATTTTGAAGATTAAAAGTGAAAACAAGACGGGAAAAACGAAAAAACTGTGAAAATCAAGTCTAATTTTGTAATTTTGACAATGTACTCATACTAGTTATCCGTAGTAATAAATAGTGAAAAAATGTATGTAGTATCTAGTTTAAAAAAAGTATGTAGTTACAAAATTAATTAATATAAATACTGTTGAGCTGTAATGTAAACTTTATGGCCAAATGTACAAATATTTGTTCACGCTTAAATACCTATTAAATATTTCTTTTATTGTGTATTTTTTTAACTGTGAGTTGAAGGCAAAGTTCCGCGTCTAAGTATGTAGGTATGTATGATTGTGAACGATGGTTTTGATGTACATTTTATGCAATATTGTATGGCAAATGGTGTAGGTATGGAGATTTTTGTACGATATGAAGAATGAAGAATGCATTTATATATTTATGGAGAACAGTACGACAAATTTTGAATAAAGGGAAATTTTTGATCCAGTAGACACATACAAAAGTTGTCGTTAGCATTAAGCGTTAATTTTAACAGTATAAAGTATAATATTTTATTTTTACTATGGAGATATTGTAGTCAATGGAAAAGTAATAATTTTGCAGAGTGAGAAGTGAGAAGGAGACTTGTAGACACAGAAAATTAGGGGCAATTACATCATAAATTATGAGTCATATAATGCTGCTAAACCTTACAATTTATCAAGTGAGAGACTGTGGAATGAAAGAGAGATAGAGAGAGAGAGAGAGAAATGTATGCAGATAATGAACGGGGATCGAGATCGAGTCGATGACGACGATTATCCGTGAGATTTGGTTTGGTGTGGAGTTTGTATTTTGAATATGTAAATATGTACTATGCATGTATCCGTATAAAATATAAAAGCAACTTGGTTTAAGTTTTGAGGTTGAACTCAACTGTGTGTGTGGATGAGAAAACTGAGGGAATAACTATCAAAGTGCTCTATATATGGAACATCCTGCATTTTTCCTCGTTCTATCTCTCTCTCTCTCTCTACTTCAACGTTTGGTATGGGGGCGGGTGGGCAGAATTTCGGATCGGATTCGGATTCCGATTTCGAGATTGGACCTATGATAAAAAAACAAAACTGTGGAGTATTTTTAACCCGAAAATTTATCTTTTCCTCCCTCTTTTTCTACGACCTGTTCATCTCTCTCTCTCTCTCTCTCTCTCTCTTTCATCTCGTTCCTTTTCTCTCTCTCGGATCTCCCCGTCGGATTTTCTTTGCATTTTTCTCAGTTTGCTCGCCGGATCGCTGCAAGAACTTTTCTCTTCTTGTGGTCTTTTACCCTTTCTTTTTTCACAAATCCAACCTTTCCAATCCAAAAAAACCAACACAGCAAAAATGGTAAGTGGGATTACAACAATTAAAATTTAAATTGGTTTAAATTATATCAAAGTTTCGGCCATTCTTCGATACATACTTATTTTCGTGGTATTATTATACATACATACATACATACATACACACCAACTCTTCTGCAAGCTAAATACACAACACGGTTCAAGTTTTAAAAATTTCCTGGTGCTAATATTCACGTCTAATTAATAGTTAACTATATAGTTAGGGTGTAATTAATTGTGGGTATTTTACACGGGCATTTATCTACTCCTGCTTTTCTCAACTACCTGTGGAGTTTTTATGTGTACAGAAGCATGTACAATGTACATACTGGTGTATCATCAGTCATTAGCACTGCGGGTAATTACATGCAGAAGAACAAAGCAGTGGTTGTTCAGTGTCTTTTTGTGAGTGTGTGGAAAAATACTTGAGATTAGTTGTGTACTTACATCATGTTGCATACATGAGGAGGATTCAAACAAGTGGCAGAGGATGAGTCATTCTCTATTTGGTGTGCCAAGCCAAGAGTTGTGACACACGGCGAAGAGAGCCTTTTTTATGTACATGTTACTCCGACTCCGTCTTCGCAATTCTTTTCCGGTCCTTGGCGTACCGCCCAATTATTCTCTATACATAATACATATATCGTGTATCGTGAGCTGCCACCAACAACTTCTTCGTATTTTCGTACTTTTCACTCCTTTTTTGAATTCCACCTGTAACAATAACTCTCTTGTTTGGCCATAATAGAATTTCAACATGCACATCAATGTTAAAAATTACTAAGCAGTTTTCAAATTTTCGGTTTGATGCTGTTTTGAATAATACTTGAAGTGAAACCTCGATATAAAAACCCCCACATCTGTAGTTCTGCTCATCTTACATTTAGGGCAAGCTTTTTAGCTTTTTTTGGATGAAATTGCTTTAATTCTGGGCACAATCGCCTATTTTTTTCTCTAAATAGAATATGTAAAATGTAGATTTAATAGAAGGTTAAATGCTTTGTATGGTTCGGAAAAAAAATGATTTCAAAATTTGGGGGCTTTTATCTGTCACAGTATTTCCTTTTGCAGGTTTCGTACGGGAAAATGAATATTTTTAAGGATACATATTACGAAACTTGGAGTAAAAATGTGCAGAAAAATAATGCACCGCCCTCAGTAAACCTTCCTATAGAATATTACGCGTGCAATTAAAAAAGGATTAAAAAGACAGTATTTTAAAAATTACATGACATGCTTTAATTTGAAAACTTTTTAAAAATACTGTAAAGATGTTGAAATGGAACTCTTGACAATACTCTTTGAATATTAGAGGTTATAATGTATACAAAATACACACACTCCTGTACAGTTAGCAACATTTTACAACTATTTCACACACTGACACTCTCAGCCTAGAGATTCATCCCAATTAATCATCATTTTCAGTACTCATGTAAGTTTCAAGTTGTTGATTATAGAGAATAAGAGATCTCTTTTGAAAGACTCGAAAAACGTTGGACTTGGACTTGGATCACTACCAAGTAAACACGATACATAAGATAATACACGCCAAGGAAATGAAGTAGGTGCAATAATCACAGTAATAACTCCATCTAAATACTATCATGATTCATATGTATTTAGCCACTAATACTGATACACAGATATTTGTATCCGTAGATTGAGAGCTTTTGGATCCAAAAATGTTTTCTGACAGTTTGTGCAATATTACTGCACAAGTTCCACAACACAACGTAGCTTATTGTTAGTAACAACAAATTATTTGAAATTTGTGTGGATTGTGGATGTGGACCGGAGGAGGACCGACTCGGGTTTTGTGTCACAATTCTCGGTTATTTTGTCTAGGAGAAAACTGAAGAGCAGCTTGAAGCTTGAAGGAGAAAGATGTTATAAAGAATAATCCATCCACCTTTGCATTTAGAATATTTATACTTACGTTTATGCTCAATTTTTCTAAAATATTGGAACAAACAGCGTGTACCAATCCTCCATTCAATTTTATCTTCGTCTTTTGATACTCCTGACTCCTGATTCTATACACAGGATTGTTTGAATTTCTTTCTCCGATTTTCTTTAAATTTCAGAGTATCTCTTTATCTTTGGTTGTGTAGTGTATACATTTTTCTATATTTTTTCTTGACGTTGGACAGACCAGTTGGCTGTCTGCCATTTAAATATTTTATTACTCCTTTTTCCCTATTCACTATTATAGAGCGGGCATATGGGCGAAGATGTTTTATTTATTTCATTTTCTAATATGAGGACAATTTGGAAGGGGTGGGGGCGTGTAGAGGAAC
>JAQIVE010005578.1:0-12697 GCA_034698285.1 Sminthurinus bimaculatus | reverse complement strand
TTGACTATATTATGATATATTATGTTATTATCTACTATCGAAAATATAATATTAATATAAAATAATAATATACAAAATGATGATGATATAAG
Source organism: Sminthurinus bimaculatus (assembly GCA_034698285.1). NCBI lineage: Eukaryota > Metazoa > Arthropoda > Collembola > Symphypleona > Katiannidae > Sminthurinus > Sminthurinus bimaculatus. The sequence goes on along the minus strand of JAQIVE010005578.1, from coordinate 12,605 downwards.
TAATATAAACTAAGTAAGTAATATTTGTTTTAAGAGTTCATAAAACTTTGAACAAAAAAATAATTAAAGCTTTCATGTTTTTAATAAAAAAAGCGAAAAACAATTCATAAACATATTTGGATGTATTTTTAATATTCTCAATTCTCATTCTCATGTTATTAGTACAATTATTATGATTATTAATCAAGAACTTGCCATGCATTTTGTTTGCCTTTCAGCACCTTCCATTTGATTCTTTTTTTGATCTTTTGTACCATCTTGGCTCTTTGGCTTTACAAGCTATTACTTCCTTACTCAAACAAAAGTATAAAATGAAGGCTTCAGCTTCAATGGTAACTCTGACGCGTTGATTATCAAAGCAATTATACGCCTTTATGTTACATAAAACTGTACTATTGACGCTGAAGACTTCAAAATTTGAAGTTCAAATGATAAAACATTTAGAGTATAATAATATGTATGTGTATTTTCTTGACAGCACAATCTTCCTGTCGTATAATATAGTTGAATATGAGTAAGTATCATAACTACATAGGTAACCATAATAATATATTATTCATATTAAAGAAATAAGAATGATGAGTAGGACGTTGTATGTTGTACAAGCCTAAGTAGTAAGAATGGGGGAAATCAGTGAAAAAAAAATTAAACGTTGTCTACCTGACTACTAGTAAATATATATAAATATATAACAAATGGCTATGAGACGTGATATATGATGTATGTCATGTGTCATTTGGAGAAAGGAATTTCATTCAGATATTTTATGGAGTTAACAAAGTAAATTTTAACAATGTACAGGTGTGTGTGTCCATTTGCTTACTTAAGTACAATATATAATAAATACAGTCATGTGTGCGAAAAAGTACTGCATCAATCACAGTTACAGCATTTTTACATGCTTAAAATATTTGAGACACCACTCTGTGGAACATGCTTGCATCCTTTTGGTTAAATTCGAGTCTAGTCCTCTACTGGGTGCTGAGAGTGTTCAAAGAGTTGCGTGAAAAGCATTGCTACACTGACAGTCCAGAGAAATACGACAAAATCAGCTGAAATGAATTAAAATTATGAAAGTGACTACCTTTTTTGCTGAAAAAATATGGGCTACAAAATATTATAATACAATATAAAAAAAGGAAGCAAACAACTTTGGAAGACTATGCTATTCACTAATCTATAGATTATTTTTCTTGCTTTCACTAGTGTTGCATTTGTCGGGGGCTCTGAAATTACATGTCATGGGGCCTGTAATATAGACTACAAACCACAATGTTTACCCGACATTATTACGTGTTCTTGTTTTATTTCTGCAAAAAGTTTATTTTGTTTGCCATAAAATTAGTATAGGGAGTATGTTTCATTCATTGTTTCATCATACAACAAACCAGTATAAAGAATTAATTTAAAAAAAAGTATCTAATAATTCCATAGCCCATAGCTGTACTTACCTCTACATGTGCGAGACATAAGACCATAATATTATTATTATTATGTAATCCATGCACATGCATTATTACCTCGTAATTTGTTTCACTCTTCCCGACTGCTACGCCATTTTGCTTCTTCACTGCTCCGGCTCGAGTTGAAAAAGGGTTGATCAAAAGGATCATCATCATCTTCGTTTGATCAAACTCTCCCAGAGAAATTTTAGGATACATTTAATACATAACATACACAACAAATTTTATAATAGTAGATTTCAAACACTTTACTCCCTTTGTATAAACAATAAAAATTCAAACACGTTTACATTTATATACAAAATATTATGTTTTTTTGGTGAATTTGGCCTAAAACCTTTTTTCAAAAGAACTAAATAATACCAACTACTACTACATATTATTATTATTATTATACTATACTACTACACATTACAAATATACTACAAAAGTTACTACATACTACATATACTTCATCTTCTTCTAGTTCGTTTTTTTAATTGTATATTAATATTGTGTCCACACGATCCACGAGAGTTAACGAGTTGGATTTCTTCTTCTTCTTTTAACCCTGGATGAGATTTCTTCTTTGTACACACCATACGTATGGGGAAAGACTGAGTTTCTGTAAATGTAAATCAAGAACAAATACACAAATTACTGTTATTATTATTATTATTAAAAATTACAACTAACCCTACTGCTATGTACTAAAATATTTAAAAGCTAAATTCCGATTTGAAAAAAAAATCATAAGACGACTGCAAACTTTACAACAACAACAACAATATTGCAATGTTGCGAAAGATATTTTAAAAACAGAGTCCTTTTAAACTTTGATATAGTATTATATATATATATATATAAATATATCAGTAACTTGTTTTAAAAAATCAAAAGTATTTGTTATTACACTTATACGATACAAAAACTTGTATATAAATGTAATACATGCACGATTGCAAATACTATCAACAAAAACACATGTATACAAGTGTTGGAGAATTTGTTTTTACATGGAAATTGGAAAATAATAATGGTTCCTTTTAGAACCGTTTTTTCATCGAAATCTTGTAATACATTTATCGTCATCATCATGGTATGTTATAACCTTAATTATAATTTGTGACTGTGACTCTTCTTCTTCTTCTAAACTGCATGTCTTCAGCAACTTCATCATCATCATCATCGTCTTTATAGGAACTATGAAACAATTATAACTACGGACGGATCAAAAACATATAGACGTTTTTTATGATACACCATCACCAACTCTTGTCGTCGCATCTTTCACGAAAAAATCTTCTAGATTCTAGAGACTTGTAATATCTATCTATCTATATATATATATATATCTGCAAAAATATAATAATACCCTTTTCTTCGTCCTTTTTTTCCTATTTTCTTCTTCTCATCCTTCTTCTTCTTCCCTAAACTCTTGTTCGCCTTCTCACATGTTGTTTGATACATTTTTCTATTTCTATTTATATCGTCGTCGTCGTCTTTGAATGTGAATATATAGTAACTCGTAACTCGTAATTGTGTGTGTGCAGCAATAGTTTCCTGAAACTGCAAGTGCTTGAAAAAGAATATCACCAGCAAAATAATATAATATTATTTAACCATAATATACAGAGCATTGCACTTCAGCAACACAGAAACTCTACGTTCTCGTTAAGCTATATAAGTACCCTGTATAAAATAACAACACCAAATTGTAGATTAATCATTAATTTTAGTTTTATTTAAGTAAGACTTAGACGTGTAAGGTTATAGATTATACTCTTCGTTTCCTTTAAATTATAATAATATATCGTACGATAATAATATTATCATCATCATCATAATTGTAGACGACGACTGCCTAAAAATATAATATCGAAACAAGAAAATTGATGATTACGATTTTTTAAAACGAAGACATATAAACGTAAGAAAGAGAGAGAGAGATAAACGTATAAGTATTTTTTGTTGAGTAATTCCATTGTTTTCGAACGTCGTATATGTGTATGTTGTGTGTAAATATCTTACATAGAATGCAAAAAACGTTGTTATTGTTTTAAGTTGTAAGAAACAAATCAAGTAATAATAATCGATTACGAACAAGATACAAGGGCTCACCTTTTAATACTTTTACGAAAATTTAGTGTGATATCAATTTATTATTATTATTATTAGATGATAAGCGATTTTGTTTGTGCTTCGGAAAAATTATGTTTTATAATAACACTATTGTATAACGTATTACTCATTTATTACTAAAAATATTGTTGTAGGTTTCGTATACATAACTAAAGAGAGAGAGAATACGAAAGAAAGCACATTGTTAGACCTAATAATAATCAAATAATAATCAATAATCACTTAAATACCTTTTAATAACTATAATTTAGAATATAGCAAGTAAGTTGGTAAGCCAGGAAAAAAAATTGTCGGTGCTAGTGATAAAGGAAGAAAGTATATAATAATAATATAATAATACAAACAAAATACTACTACGGAAAACAAAACAAGCCTCTACCATCATCAATATTTTAATTCTTAATTAAACGAAAGTGTCGGAGTGACTGGAATCATTTTTTAAATTAAAAATAAAATAGGATGACGGAGGATAGCGACAATTTTAAATTGAATGTGACTTCTGAAAACAATTCTGTAATTGACGGAGGAGTCAAAATTAGCCCAAGTGGTGGAACAAGCGGTGGTTCAGGTGGAGGACCGGCTGCCGATATTGGTGGTGGTGGTGGGCAACAACAACAACAACCCGTTTGGGCTTCACAAGCACCCCCCGTTGACGACTTTAACTATTTCTTCAATTCGGCTTTAAGTTTTCAACAAAATGGTTATTATTTCCAAAATTTTGGACCTCCACCAAATATGAGTAAGTTTAAAGTTTACTATTTACTAAAGCTTAATTTGTAAAGAATACTTCTAGCTTTAAATAAGGGATAAGGGATTTTAAACTATCATACAAGTTCTATAGTGTAGAAATGTAGGACATGCCAGCTAAAGTTGAACTGAGGTTTTGATGAAAATGCAGTGATGAATATGAATAATTTCCCAATGTTTGATGTTAATTAGAAAGACAGACAAGTATGGTTTTCTTTTCATATTATAATTTTTAATTATATCTAATATAATCTCATTATGACATGCATATTGCATATTATACAAATATATAATATACGGTCATCATCAACAACTGTATTTCTATAGGCTTCCTATACATACTCTTTTTATTCAAAGTACTTTACATTTTTTCCCGTCAAGAATGTATAGTGAAATCTACGCTGTATAATATTTTACACAGATAAAACAGATATTTACAAATTCTTCTGCATTATGGTAATGTTACAACTTAACATCCTAATAATTCCCTGATAATACGGACCTATACCTGTTCAATATTGGAAACTTCTTGATTCTTGATGACGATGTTCACGGTTCACAACTTAAACTGATATTCATTATAATATTCCAGCAAGTTGAGTTTTTTTAAAGAGATTGACACCTAAAACCTAAACCCATTCCGTAAGTTCTTCTGTTTTCTGTGGCATTCACAATTCAGTTTTATTGCTACGTACAGTCATTTTTATTTTGTCAATTTTTTCCCTAAAAATGCATAATACGTTGTAGGTAGTATCCATTTCATAATAAAGGGAGTATAGTAGGTATTTTTACTGTCAGGGTACTATTTTGTAAAGGAAGCTCAGAAATACTCATATTATTTTATTTTTTTAGATAAGTGCTTGATATTATCTATTATTAGTGTCTTTCTCAAAATCCAACATCTTTCTAACAAAAGAAGTTGTAGTGCTATTCATTTTTTTACATCTATTAATTCAATTGTGTTATTAGTGTTATAATTTTATACACGTTTGAATTCGGACAATATATTATTATTATTTTGTGAAAGAAGTGATACAAGTACTCATTATGTATCCTACATTACATCCAATTTCCCAGTATCCAAGTGGTCCTAATTTACCATGGATGTTTTTGTCACCCCCTGCATCTGCATTTCCACTAAATTGTTATGGTCAATTTCACCCCACAGGTATATCACAAAATGGCCCTTTTGGTCCTCGACGATCACCTTTTGGACCTCAACAAAGTCCTCGTCATTCGGGAAATAATGCAACAGCTGGAGTTGGAAGATTTCCACCCTTCGGTTTCCAACAACAGAGACAACAACTTCGACCCGGTCTCAAAAGTGGGAACGCAGTTTATGGGTACGTACTTATTTAGCTATTTAGTCAAATACATCGGGGTACTATATATAATCGGTGTACTCTTAATATAACTATAATATATATCCTTTGTACAATATTTTGATTCGATTTATGAAAAATTACAAAGGGCATGACATACACACTCTACACAATTGTCATCATACTTTTGGTTTCTAATACAGTGAATTATTCGTTTGGAATCTACAAGTTCAGTTTTAAATATAATGTTATATTATGAAGAATGGCTTTTGTAACTACTGTTGATTGTGAATCACGAGGTTTTAGAAAAATGAGTAGTGGAATAAAAAATTATGCAAGTACAAAGTATGTAGAATGATTTATGCTAAAGCTCTTAAGCTATAGGTTGTAAAAAAGCCATTCAATACGCGTATTTAAGTTACTTAAACCGACTTAAGTATTAATTTGAGATTTTTTCACGTAACTGTCTAATATTCAAAGAGAATAAAATGAAATAATACAGATCTTAGATCTGTGACACTATACATTGCACCTTTAAAATTCCATGCATAGCTCCATAGTCTCCAGATTTAAAATGTATATTCATATCGTCCATGTCTATGCGTAATGCGCACACATGATTTTTTCACGAAATAATTTCCATTAAAGTATGTAAAAACCTCAAATCTAATGTTCAATTAACGATTATTTACATGGAATTTATATGGTTTATCTTGCGTAAAAATGATAATGAAACCTGGAACGTTGACCGATTCATTGAATATCAGAGCAACCACAAGGAAAGAAATCCTTAGAGTTATTGAACTCAAAAAGGCCACTGTTTAATTATGTTAAACACGGTATTAAGAAGTGCTAGCTTTTTTTCCATAGATATAATTTATGCCAATTTGCCTGTACAAAGATTTCCGTAGTCTGTATAAAGTCAATGCCACCATACTTTCACTATAATGGTACATGGTATATGGTACACAATAATGTATTAATATAGGTAATAAAATTGTATATTTATAGGAGAAAGCCAAGCCCAACTATGATGGTGCCCCCAAACTATCGTCGAAATTTCTCTGGAAAGGGTCCTTTTCAAGCTCCATTTGATGGATCAAACATGGGCTCTGAAGGAGAACAGCTCTATCAGGTAAAAGCAAATTTTCTCCAAATATCGCCTTGTTTTCTACAACAGTAGATTTAGTTTATAATTTTAGAAGCAAGTGTTCTTGTTTTTGAGTAATGAAAAAAAAGAAAATTTAACTTTTAAAATATGATACATGGGTAACGAAATTTAGGAAGCGATTTTTCAAAAAAAAATATTTATAGACACGAAAATATAAGATGCTAACGTTGTGGTCGGTACATTTCAAAGGAGCGGAATATTACCTAGAAAAGTATAGCCCCTAACAACTTACACCATATACATAGGATGTGTACGTATTATATTGTTCTTATATCCAAGATGTATCCAGGCAAAAGCTTGCTAACATGTAAAATTGAATTTGTAGAAATTTGAATAATATACTACTTTTGTAAGTACTTAATGTGCATTGTGTTGCAGTAAGCAACGTCATAAGTACGAGATACACACGAGGCATTTGGGAATTTAAAATCGAAAGTTCAATACATGTACATTTTACTTTTGACGGAGAATATAATTTGAATAGATCTGATAAATATCTCGTCAAAGAGCGCAACGCGCTGCTTTGTAAGCAATACCTTATTATTAGTGTCGTACATATACTGGTAAGCGTAATTATAACGAAATACATACTTATTCAGTCTATGGGCATAAGCTTTTAGACAGAATTGAGAGTTGAAAAAAGGTGTTTCATGTATTTTCTTACTCCTCTCATTCTTCTAAGGACATGTGTCATGTGCAAACCATGCAGCGGGTTTATATTACATCCGATACGTCGGTATAATCTTCATATTTTTGAATTATTGACATACGGCGAGGTTTTAATGCTGCATAAAATAAAAAAGTATAAACAGGAAGTATTTAATTTTACGCTCATTTAGCTCCAAAATTTTATTATTGAGCTTGAATTTCATTAAATACGCATAAATAAGTATAATAGGGACATGTAATACCAACCGTGTATGTAGAGATGCTTGTCACATATTATACAGATAGACAACTTTAATATAAAATAGAGTGATAAACTTCTGTAATCCGTATTAATTGCAAATGTAGGATATAAATATGTACATACAATGCTTACTGCTAAAAACCGAGTTTCTGCTGGTTTACATAATATTATTACAGGTCTTTTGTAAATGAGAACGTCTCAAGAGTCTTTGACCACCAGGAAAGGGTGGTGGAATACTCTTGGTGCAAATTTTGTGTATACAACTGTTAGTAATTTCATATAATATTATGTAATTACTATGCACATAATTGTTTAAAATGCGCTTAGTTTTTGCCGTTTGCTCTTTTATACTGTTTGGATAGAACTGAAAAGAGTCCATGACAGTAAAAATAAGTGGAAACAAGGTCAAATGCCAAATTACAGCAAGGGTTTTACGGATTTAAAAAAAATCACAGGGATTGATCTACATGCCATGTACCATGGACATAAAAATTATGGTTAGGGAAGGATTATAAAACATTACAGCACCTTCAAAATATATGTATTTTGTAGCTCTGAATCATCAAGGTTGGTTAAGATCCACACAAACTCTGTAAGATGTACACATCACACAGAATAAAACGACTACACGATGCAGCTTAACTGATTACATAAGTGTAAATACATATGCAATATGATTGACCAATATTATAAGTACATCTGTGGCATATTCTCTCCTGAATTATTTTTACGTTGTAAATAGTCTGCTGTATATATAGTAGCAAGTATTTGAGACAGGCTAGTTTTGACTGTATAAACATGCGTGATATGTACTCTTGCATACTCTACTATAAAAGTATACCTGCCTTGTGAAATTTAGGTAGATCTGCTAATTGCTAATCATCTTTGCAAACAAACTTTACTTCCTCAATATAGTGTAAAACCTCTTTGTATTGTAATTTCAGTAGAAGTTTGAATATTTAACTAACTGGCATATTTCCTGGCATCACTACCAAATAAATACAACGGAATTGAAGTTAGGCTGTGTAAGAAAAGTAGATTCTAGAGGTTTCAATTGATACAATAGTAATTAGCCGGGGAAAGTTCATTATAACGAGGTTTTTCTGCAATGGCTTATTACACCGCGACAAATATTTTGATGTATATAAGTAATTTTATTAGACTCACTGGGTTTAAAGTACATGTAAGCAATTCATTTGTGATGAAGTGTGTATACAAGTAATAAGTGTTATAGCTGTATCTAGTAATCAGTCTTGTAAATTGGAATAATTTATCGTTAGCAGGGTAGAATGTTTTAAACATGTAATGTTTAAAATATTATGCGCTCTTTAGTAGTCCTATGATAATATAAACTATATTGAATGTTTACCTGTCCATTAAGTAGGTATGAATTGAAATATATAGTTTAAAACATTCAATACCAATGTTCACAGTATATATATGTAGAAATGCTACTTGCTTCTACGATACAGATCAAGCCAAGTTATTAACAAAAGGCAGTTAGCTAAAACAACTTCCTTCTATTGCATGAGAAGGGAAAAGTATTTCAAACTAGAATCTGACTTTATTCTTTTTGTATTGGGAGACGGGGAAAGTATTTTAAGAACTAAGAATTTTTCAGCATGCTTATAATCTTCCTAAAGGAACTCCAAGTGTATTTAAGTTCCATGATCCATGATCATATTATTGAGTGTAAAATTAAAAAACGCCTGTCGGTTAGTCGTTGTATGTTTTGTGTTTGGCCTGAACAATTAGTATGTATTGTTGTCAACACCTTTGTTTACGTATATGGTGATTATTGGTAGCAATAATTTTAAAAGGCTGGTGGCTTTCTTTTGTGGAAATTGTGATCATATTACACTAGTGTGTGTTTGTATTGTGGTGAAGTATGCTGTTTTTCCAAAAGTTATACGCCCAAATTCATTGATTTATTCTCTCGCTATCCCGAACTTGGACTTGAATAACTCTATGTACATTGTACATATAGTACATGTGTTGGGCACTTTGAAAATATGTTGTAAAGATGGAGAAACAAATTTTCTTTCCCGTTGAAAAGAGTACCAAAAAAATGTCATGTGGTTTCGTTTACATTTCAGCATTGTGTTTGCATTGTTGTTATCAAAATCAAATGGATTAATATTATGGTTGTTTAGTGTATTGTTAATTCTTTCTTGTGATAATCTATAATTGTGTGTTGTTGCTTTTGGTTCATTAATTGTATCATTATTTATTATCCAACACTCATTCCGTCACTGATTCAACTCTACGTAGATGTTATAGAAGTACAAATAAGTAGTTATAAGACCACTGTGGAGAAAAGGCTGCATGTCCCGAGAATGTAGACTGAGAGAATGCAGAAAATGTACATGCATTAACCATATGTATAAATCATGGGTTAAACTTTTTAGAATAGCTAATTTTGTAGTATATTAGTAGTAGTAGTAGTCTAGTAGCATGGAGAGAATTTGTTGTAGAGAATTTCTGGGGGAAGTAATGAAACTTGAGACATTCCCAGCCGTATATATAGAGCAGGAGTTGGTAGTAGCAGTCAGCAATCTAGATAAAGTTTCAAACTTGCAAACGGTAGTCTCTCTCTCTCTCTCCTCTCCCTCCTGTAATATAGTGTAGTGCACTCGCACATTGAAGAAAAGTTTAAATAGAACAGGAGAAGTGGGCGTCGCGTTCCTTTTCATGTGTTTTGTAGTAAAGATAAACCTGCGGCAAATGAATTATTTTAATACTTGTTTGACATTTACTCAATGACTAGTTCAATAGTTTTCGTAGATCAATTTCCTTGTTTTCACGAATGGTAGCAGTACCTCTGTAGGATAAAACTTGAAAAACGTTACTTCTGAATGGACTTTGCATATACGTAAAACGTAAATCTACATACAAATGAATAGGTAAGTATGTATGTATATCTTAGGGGTTCCCGTTGAAGTTACAATACTTTTCAAACTTTTGTCTACTTCGACTATCGTTCAGATGATCATATTATTATGAATGTGCGAAACTTGATAATTTTACTCTGTAAAACGAAGGTAAATATATATTTATTTATACATTATATATACTATGTGCACGATTCCCATGGTCTACGATCTATATGAGTAATGCGAAAGTTTATTTTGTATTAGTGAAATCTTTGCATGATATTTTCCTTCCTTTGTTAACTAAATAGTGTCAAAGACAATTCGATACAAAATGAAAGGATGAAATTATGTATCACCTTATAATGTAGTATAAAACTTTTATCATCACAAGTCAACCTGACTTTTAAATTCGAAGAATTTGGATATTTCGTTGTTTGGTGTACCATAGTGGGCGTGAAGAATTCATTTTTTTTTAAACTGCAGTTTATAAACACCAAAAATTTTGTGTGTACTGTACCGGTACATTCAATTCTAAAGGATGAGTATTACAATTACATATTCCACGGCAGCAAGAAAATATAGGGAAACTTTCACAAGAGCATTGAAGTATCTGATAATAAGATTCTGTTTTACCGCAAGGGAGATTGATGTTTAAAAAATAAAAAAATTGTAAAAGGGCTTTTTTTGAAAACTTTAATAATAAGGGAGTACATTGATGCATGTTTCAAATTGAACTATGTGGAGGCTTTTAAAAATATTTAATTAGAAAAGTAATTTGGACCATGTGAGGAGGAATTCATACAATATTATTCAAGTCTACAACGCATGTCATTGCATTCACATTGTTAGACGTCCATGTTATGCACTGTAGGTGATAAGTTAATGATGCTAAAGATTTTGAAATCGGTCGAGTAGCTATTAGTAATGACTCTCGTCGTCTCTCTATATTGTTTATGTATACATTGGGATCATAGCAAAATATATACTAGGTAATTTCATTAGGAAACGCCACCTGTTCTGTTGGATGATGAGACCGATCTCTCGTCAGCATTATGGTTGTTAAGTTAATAGTATTTGATTTATGTGTTTTGTTTTGTACCTTGCTTGGATGTTTGTTCGTGTTCTATTCTCCACCTTCTTTTTTCTTTTCCCTTTCGTACGAATGTGTAAGATATGATAAATATGTATTATTATTCATAATAATAAGTATATCTATGAGTTATGAGTTACAGTCTTTTCTTAATGCTCATTTCTTGCCTTTCTTTCTCAATGTTGTCGTCGTTGTTTACTTCACCTAATAACATTATGTGAGCATTCAAAAGTATTATAGCTACAATTTATATTATGCCTTTGCTCATATACCTGCGTGGAAAAGTGAAGACATGCAATACATACGGTAGCACTTATCGTTTCGTCAAGATTATCATTCAAATTAGTCTTAATAGGAACAATTTTAAATTTACCGGCTGCGTGAGCTTATTAGGGTAATAAATATATGCATGTATATTATTATGGAAAGATTCTTTTTGTGCCTTATTCTCTACCCATACTAGCTCTAATTGTTAGTAGTCTACACATGGGTTGCTTCTTCAGCTCGTATCACGTATAGGTTTAGGGCTTTGACCTCTATAGCTTCATCATTCCTCTAGCTAAATTAGTAGTAAAATCTCCAGATTTCTGAATCGTTTTAACTTATGCTCTTGTCCCTAGTCCCTGTCCCTACCTTCTTTGCAAAGTTTGGCGTTTTAGGTTCAAGATCACGACTACACGTGTAGTTTTGAGGTAAAAAAATTAGTAGTAGTCGACGCGTATTATGTTATCTATAATCTATATGTATACGAAAACGTGGTTGTGTGTTCGTACTTATCGATTATGTATTATGTCTATGCATAGTATGTTCAAAAGGCATTCCTCCCTATTTTACTCAAGGTTTTGCGCTAAATTCTGACGTTGTACTTAACTCTCAGAAATTTTGTTTGATGTTTTTAACAAGTTCAT
>JAQIVE010005577.1:0-12698 GCA_034698285.1 Sminthurinus bimaculatus | reverse complement strand
AATATTAATACACATCGCAGCCCCTTTTTATATCGTTATTCGTGATGCATTATACACATCAAAAATTAAAACAAAACATGCCAGTGCCAACCCTTAAAACTTTGATCGCAAAAGTTTATTATTATTAAATCTAGCCCCCGATCCTATAGGATCGGGCCCCAATTCTTGTAATATAATATTTAATTAAAAATAAATCAAGGATCAAGACAATTTTAAAAGTACTAAAAAGTAATGAATAATATTTTTAAACTAAAACACAACGCTTAAACTATTGCAAACTCGGAACAATCCAGGATTTTTGGATTCCCCTAAATAAATATTGCCTTTCTTATCAATGTCGAGAGCATAGTCGGGATATTTTCTATTAGCAATGGAGATAAACTGGGAATTTTCTGGACATTCTGAATATGAGTTTGATGGAGTCAAGTATGCAGATTCGGTGTTTTCATCCCCTGGGCACATCATTACAACTTGCCAGTGAAGTGCCTCGTTCACTTCCAGGTTCATATTATGGTCCAATGTTAGTTGACGATCCCGGGTGTTGGCACCACTTTTTGTATCATTGTCATTGATCTTCATCCCAACATAATACACCCTGTAGAATTTATTCTGCAGATGAAACCATTTCCCCCTCTCCTCCTCCTTTTGGATGTCCTTGACTGGGGAAAACGTCCAGAAAAATACCCTATCCGGCCGGGATTTTCCATTTTTCTTTTCCGTGACAATCGTCCAATTTCCATCATTTTTAGCCATGGTGAGCCGTAACTCCTCCTGCTCCGTCATAATTTTTAGTTGAATTTGCTGGCCCCAAACAACCTTTTGAGCAAGAAAAAAATATGTTCATTATATTCAATGTTTGACTTGTTTATTGAATACTAGTGCATTTAAGTATGTACATTTCATAGTTTTTCTGTAGCATATATTATTGTGTCATCTTGAAAGTTTAAAAAAAACGTAAAAATCAAAAAAATACAGGCAAACTTCTAAAGAATAAATGAAAGACCTAATTTTCTAACGTATAATTATCTGAGTATAAGTAGTAGTATTGAGATGTTGTTTAATTTATTGCATTTCTTACATTTTGGACGACAGTTGGAAACTTTTGCTGAATTTTCGCTAGTTCTATTTCATCATCTGTGGCATTCCGAATCAGTTTTTTGCTTTGATTTTCAGCCAGGGATTGCTGGAAAAGAGAAGCTAGCTGGAAAATTTCGGAATTATTTTTCCAGCCTTGAAGCCCCACTTCCTTAATCAACTTTTTCATAGGCCCCACTTCGTCCCGAGAAGAGTTTGAGGATTTGAAGATCTGGTCAAATTTTTGGACTAGCGATTGACCTTCTTTGTTAGTGTCTTCCGGTTTCGGGTTTGCAGCGGAACTGGGGCTTGTGGTGAACATTGGTGCTGGAATTATTACTGGAGAAATGTCCCAGGTTTTCTTGGTCAATGTTTCAGTATTATTCTTCTTCTTGAATATTATATTTTCCTCGTCCTGTTTCTTTTCCTTCTTCCCGGGTTTTACAGCGGGTGTTTCCACTTGCTCTTGCTCAACTCTTTCAGTAACTGGAGGAAAATTTTCACGAGGCGGAGATGGGGATGGAGACGGAAATGATTCGATGGTTCCAGCTATTTCATTCTCAATGTCAAGTTTTTCAGTTATTTGAGGAGCTATTGTTGAACTGGACAGTGTGACATTGATCTCCGTTTCATTTTGTTCATAGTTGAGAGTATGTCGAAGAATCTCGGAATATCTTTCATGGAGGTCAAATAGCTTGCTCTCATACTCATTCTGCAGAGCAGCGGTGAGACTGCGGAATTCCTTGTTGTTCTGCATGATTTTTTCATATTCTTCAATTTTCTCTTGGACGGCTTCTTTTTCACTTGTACATTCTGTGGTGTTTCTACATTTCCCACTCAAAACTTTGGTGATGCCAAGTTGGAGGTCGAGGGTGGACCTTTGAACTGTATTGACACTCAAAATGGCCACTTCCATTTGATTCCTGGCCAGCTCCCCAAGAAAGTCCGTGATAACTCTGAAATTTTTTGCAATGTATTCTTCTGCAACTTCTTGCGGTGTCTTGGATGAACTAGCATTATGAATTTCTACTTCTGGAGCATTTGTTGTCACAGGAGGAGGAGGCGGGGGAGGAGGAGTGAACCAAGGTGTCGTTGTAGCAGTTTTAATGGTCGGAGTTGTCCTGGTTGTTGTTGGTGTTATTCTTTCAGTTGTACTCTTTTCTGTTGTACTGGACTTTTCAGCTGGAGGAAGAGAGCTGGATTCAATATACACTGGACTTGTAGTGGATGTTGATGTCGTCGTGGAATTTAGTTGACTTTCATTTTCATTTTCAACGTTGGTAATATTTTTTATTGTTTTGCTCACTTCAGGACTTCCAGTTGTTGCTGTTGTTGATGAAGAAGAACTCAAACTTACTGTTGTACTCTCAACTTTCCCAGTGGTTTTGGATGGAGATTTCTTGTCTTCGGAACTCTCAGATGACAAGGCATCCCAATCCCAACCATCATCACTAGGCCTAGCCTTTCCAGTAGGGATTAACATGAAAGAAACCGAGAAAAATAGGAGCAAAAGCCGAGGCCGCATTTTCATAGTTGGTTGAGGTAAATTCTATTAAAAATTAAAACAAAACAAAATTCCATAAAATGAAAAAATTTGCACTCAATCGCACCTTATCATAGTATTTATGCAGGTAAAACCTTATGGAATTCGATAATTTAAATAAATGAATAAATGACATTTTAAATTTTAATGGATGAATAAATGCTGCTCGTATTAAAAAATAATAATTCATACTGATATGACTTACCCGAACTAACCGTGAGATTTGTTTCCTTCAACTTTCAGTTTTGAATTTAAGCTTCAATAAGAAAAAACGAGTGTCGAAATTTTTAAAATTCTTTACTATCACACAGACAGAAGAGTTAAATTAGTGAGGGGAAAGTTCGTTATCTCCCCAGTAAATCACTCAAGTGCTCATCCCCAATAATATTCACAATGCGAATAATGAACTTTTGCTGGAGAATTTTAATTACTGGGCTTTACAATGTACTACGTTTCCCAACTCGTCTATAAAAATGATACTTTCATCCCAGCAGTAACATGAAGACGTTTTATTGAATTGAGCTTAACAAACAGGCGTAGGTGTGAAGCCAATACACAATAATGAATACTTAACTTTTGCCTATATACACCTACTATGTACAAGTATATATTATATAAACCTTATAAATTGTTGTAGCATAAAAAGTTGCTTACAACTGTATTCTTAGAATTTTCTGTGTATTATTTTCTCTCTCTCACTCGAGATGATACTGATAAAAAAAGAACAGTAGAGAAAAAAAATCAAACTCATAGGCGTCAGACTGCGGCCTGCACCATGTATGTATGGAACTATGAAAAATCGGTTGGGTCATCAAAAATCAGAAACGATATCCAAAAATCCAGACACAAGGCATCAACATACTTAAGTACACACACTACACACTTATCGAAATAAGGTGCAGTGCATAATAAGGAAGAAATCCAAGTTCCTACATAATGTCTCATATTTTTTTGCAAAGTCTCATTGTTACAGACCACGAAACAAGTCTACAATTGGAGAAGAACTTGAATGTACATGTACTTACTTACGAAGATGATACATATTATGCACACATGTATATCATGTAAATGTCATATTGATCATCAATCAAACTAGTATTTTGTCTCCCGGTTCATTTGTCCATTTTCATGTTCTCATTGATTTACAGCAAAATAAATAAATAAAATTAACGCTGAAGAATTTAGATGTGGACAAATGCATAATGAGTAATTGTAGTTGATTTTTCATTGGACTCATTCCACAGTACACACTACACACACTTGCGTACTTATACATTATAAGTGTGTGACACTTGCAAGGCGAATGGAATGAACTGAATGGTAAAGATACGAAAAAATACTGTGGATAGTGCAAAATGCAAAACTTGCAGAATTCGATATGGGCAGGAAATAATTAAAAACCGTGAGATCAAATGACTTGATGAGTCTAAAATGTAATAAATATCCTACTCTTAGAATTTTTCTACTGAAATAAATAAATAAATAATAATCATATCACTAAGTATTGCTCAACAACTACAAGTACACGATATAATATATAATACATACTAATAAAATGACCTACGATGTGCATATAACGTGGAGTAAAACATCACACGAGAAAAAAAATGCAATATTTCCCCACAGTTCTAATGGATGATGGACACTGTATATTCAAAAAACACAAAAATATTTTAATTTTTCTTTTTCTTCTTCTTTCTTATTTGGCAAAAAATGGAAAAACATATACGTACAACACAATTGTAAATATTTCACAATGTACTGATGTATATTATTTGGGAAAACGAGGAGGAAAACGCGATTATTCGATACTGAAATGGTAAAAACTTTCATTCGTCTTCAGTTCTCTCCCATAAATATCAGACCATCTCATTAACATTGAATTTGTCAGCAGATTTTTCATCACTTGGTTTGACTTCTTCTTCTTCATTGTTGGGATTGGAAACGGAATATGGCGAATCCTGTAGAAATGAACCAGATTCGTCTTCCTTTAGAGCTTTTTGTCTTGAGTTCAATTTAGAGTTGGAATTGACATTGAAATAAAGATTAAAACTGTCAGGATGCATGGTGGACATGATAAGACTTTCATACTGTTTATGATTTTCCCCTAGAGCATTTTCCATAGACTTGGCATCATTTCTAAACTTCTTATTCGCATCAATCAAGCTCTCAAGAAGAGTGATTTGATCGGTGGTGAATTGCTTCGTTGTCTTGCACGTGGGCGCAGTTTCGTTGATAGCCCAAAATTCCCGGCAGTTTGGTCCGAGGAGCTCCGTGATATTATTTTGAATGTGGATTATGAGGTCACTGGCCGTCTTCAAAACTTGATGGGCCACCGCCAGCTTGTCAAACTCCAATTCATGGTTTAATTGTTCCAGGCGAAATTTATTCCGCTCGACATATTTCTCTGCAAGTGACTTGGGGTTTGAATCCGGGACTGACGTCCGGCTAGATTGTTTTTTGTTCGAAGCGGAATTTTCGTCTACCTTTTCGTATCTTACGGACGGTGTAGAGGAAGATGAAGTGGTGGTGGTTGAGGAACTCGTCGTCGTTTTTCCTGTGGTCGATGACGAGGATGATGGTTCCCATTCTTTTTTGTAGGATGCATCATAATCATAAGAATCATTGTTATTGTACCTTGATTTTTTGCTCGACTTTTTCGATTTCCGTGAAGATTTTGACTCATACGAACTCCACTTGTTGGATTTCCATGTCTCAGTTGTTGTAGTTTTTTCGTGATTTTCACGCGTCGAGTTTCGTTTCACTGTAGGAATTGTTGTTGTTAGCTTGGTTGTAGTTGTACTTGGAGACAATGTTGTTGTAGTAGTTGTTGTTGAGGTTGAAGTTGAATTTTCTTTTGAATCTTCGTTGTCGTCTCCGTCAAAAAGGTCATACCAATTTCTTTCACGTTTGGCCATTGCAGGGATAATTATAATGAGGAGGCACAGTATAGAAAGATGAAACAGCTTCATACTTTGAGGAAGAAAGTACCTGAGTACAAAAAAAACAAGCACATTCCCGTTAATATTGCAAAATTCCTAAAAAATTTGATTGAAATTTCTTGTCAAAAGATGCGAAAACATTTTCCTTTTCCATTTTGTAGAAAATATTCTGTATTTATGCTTTTTTACTGAACGATGACAAAAGTTTTTAATGCTATTATTTATTTTTCAAAGAATATAGTACACATTACACATACTGAAACAAAGTACATAGTAGTATACAAGAAACTAGAACGGTATAATGAATTTCAATAAGAAAAAGCGTAAGAAAAGTAGAAAATGAGATACATTGTTGTACTACACTAAAAAATTTGAATGAACATTTATATAGTAAAATAAAAGACTTAAAACTGGCAAAAGACTTACGTGTATGTATTTATTTTGTACAGTTCGTTTCACAATTCTGGCGGTCAGGTCAGTTCTCAATTCCACTGTGGCCGAATGATATAAAATACGGTGTTTTGTGTAAAGTTAAAGTTACAGTATTTGCACCCGTGGATAGCTTTAAATGAAAGGATTTGAATTTACTCTCCGACTACCGATTACTGATTGGTATGAATGTGAGACTGCTCGTCTATTTCCATTTTCCATTCAACCCTTCATCATTTTACAGTGTACATAACTACAATAAACAGTATATGACCCTTATGCATTTAATATACATACTCTGATTTAGATTTTGTTATGAATTGTAATCATTTTTCCCCATCATAATTGACCCAACTTGAGATTTATTATTCTATGTACATATACTGCACAGTTAAGATTTGAGATGCATTGATTACCGCAGATTACCAAATAAATAGATTCACAGCTTCTTATACTATCGCCCTCAAATTGTATAAGCAAACACAAAAACGTTTTAACTGTATCCCCTGCGGATTTCACGGTGTGTATATGGATACTTAAAATTTCCAGTTTCTATACATACATAAAACATTCAACGCATGTAAACATAAATAGGTACATTGCTTACACAAAGAAATCAAACTGCGGCCTAAGAACCCCACAGATGACAGTACAAAAATGGAGACGATGTACAATGTAAAATTCCAATGCAAAGCATTAACCCGTTTAAATTATAGCCGCTTAACAATTTAACTTCTTTCACTGCTTCTCTTTGCTTTGCAAGTGCATCCTGCATTTCTTCATTAATCAAAATGTTATAGAGTCATTTGAAAGGAAAACGAAAATGCTGTCTTACCTACCCAATCTAATCGTAATTCGTAATTAAGTAGCTGTATAGCATCTGAGTTTCGTGGAAAACGTCAAAAATACAAATAATTATGCATCTCACTCCTTCTCAAGTGCATTTCTGCACATTTTATAAGCATGTGCTTATTGCCATAATCACTTTGTCCTATTTTCCATTCACATAGTCGCAAAAAAGACAATGAAATTAAGCCTTCAATGAATTCCTACCAATATGTGCATTATGAATTACAAATCAAGAATTCCTGCACACATAATTTAATTATTTATGACTGAATCATCGGCATTTCAAAGGACTTTCCTAGGAAATCTTTTTCATCATTCATGGAACAAAATATTTACAAAACAGACAACATGCTGAGCTCATATTTTACTAGTGTTCTATATTTAATATTTAATTCATGCTTCAAGTGGAAAGAATGCATCTTTGGTTTGTAAATACTAGCAGAAAATCAAAATATAAACTTCAAACTAGCAACTGAGTGGCAACTGTGCAGATGATCTAGATTCTAGATGTTTATAAGTCTTATTGAACAAATACGCTGTTTATTTAATATTATGCATCACATTGCAACTGACAGTTCCGTTTTCCGTTTCATTTTCAATGGTATCATAAAAATGCAAAATGCATCGTTCGAGGCATGAATGGGACATGAGTTATTTTTAACAGTTTTTAATATTTTATACATGATGTAACGTCACAATATATAAAAATAGAAGAGTAAATCATCATGATGTGTTATAATATATTAACTGCGTATGATAATCTATGAATTAACTAAAATCACAGACCAAAAAGACATTTTACTGCAACAAAGCAATTTATTTGTCGCTTTTACCAAATGAAAAGACCGTAATGGAATATCAAAAAATGGACCCGGAAGTTGACAGTTTACAGACACATTATGTATTTGAGTTGTATTTACGTTGTGAGATGACAGAGTGACGGCTTATGGTATTGCAACGCAAGTGTGGAGAGAAAGTTGAACGTATTGCGTGTGAGAGAGACAAGGTGAAGTTCTCGGCGAGATTGGAAAGTGAGATATTTTTCTCCATGCATTAGAATCAATCTCAATGCACTTGTAAAATACATAGGAATGATGCTGCCTTCTGTCTATGACGTTTGCAAGGTCAACTGCACACTGCACAGGTCCCTCTTGAATTTTAATTCCTTTTCCTATTGTGTGAAAACGAAACTTTTATGCAGCCGCAATAGCAATTCGAATGAACTGGCTCTTGTATTTTGGATTATTTATTCGGCTAAATATAAACGCTGTTCAAAATATGGTTTCCAATCTCCAGAATACTGAATTGAAAGTTCAAGGAAAAAAATATGGTGGGCGAATCATATCATACATCCCAAACTGACGAACGTATTATGTATAAAAGCAGGGAGAGAACCCGTTGGAATCTTTACTTACAAATCAACCTCTCTTCCGTCTTGACTAGTTGAGATTCCTCCTAAAGCATATCCGTGTCATACAGTACCATGAAGCTCGCAAATCTTGGATATCGGGTAAAATTTCAAGATAAATAAACAAGGATAGATTAATTAATATTTTTTCAACATTAATAAAAAAACAAACAAGCTTGATGAATAAAATTTTCATCGTGATTTTTAACTTTTTTTTCCAGAACATAATTCCCCTATTGGCCATTCTCTTCTTAACCCTTTATAAAATGGCCTTTGCCGCCCCTCAAAGTAGCAAGGGGACATCCGCAGTCCTCTATGATGACACAACTGGAAAAAGCTACGACCACAGCTCTGTCGCCGTTCACCTAAACCAAAGACTGACGACTGTGCCCAGGCTTGACCTCATTTCCGGAAATGAGGCCCCCGTCATGGAAGAGCGTAAACTTTTTGATGATTATGAAGAACCAGCTCCTCCACCGGCTCCCCCAGCATGGTCAATGGGACCCTGGATGAAGTACAAACAAACCTACTACAACCCCTACTCCTATGGTGGAAGATATCGAGGTGCACCAACGTGGGTGCCCGAATTCGGACTTTGGTCAGTAGATCTTTTATAAAAATTGAACTTTAAACCATACACATAACAAATAAGCATAAATTCACTCATTAATATTATAATCACTCCTGAAAAATCTCCAGTACAATTCACAATAATAATGTTACTTTTCTGTTTTCAATTCCAGGCCTAAATATTAAGTGCTAAAAGTCACCTGAACCCGTTTCTATACTGCATCCATCCAGCACAATAACGGGAAACATGTTATAATTATTGCTGCTATTTTGCCCACTTTTTTGTTCAACGCAAACCTTTAAAATTATACAGCATGGTTTATTTTTATTATTAATGTTTTGTTACATAATATTATTTTATTTTCTTGTTACATTTGTCTTTTGAGCCAATTTTGTGCCATTTTTATAATCGTCAAAAGGGAGCGAGCTCTTCAGTGTTATTGTTGAAAAGAAGTTGTGAATGTGATATTTTGGGTGAAGGAATAATTCGCAATAAAATGATTATTATTGAAAATGAATAAAATTTGGACTATAACGTTCGTTACAACTAGAAAGCAGAATAATTGTTACTGTTTGATTGAATAGAAAAAGGAGGGGTTGTTTATTTAAAAAATGAAATTCATAAAGTATTCCACATAAAACAAGACAAATATTAAATGGCTCCAGACTATAGAAGGGCTCTTATGCATGCATGTATAATATGAGGGCGTGTGAAACCTTTCATTTTCGTTTCTGATCGTGAGGGGAAATACATAATACATTTTCATAGGCTCAAATAAGCAATTATTCTCTTATAAAAGGGTAGAAGGCCACTCAAAATCCAATGGCAAAAATGCAGCATAAGGCTTTAATTCCCATGCATGATCTATCTGTATATTATACATGTGTAGTGTGTAGCCTACCAAAGGATTAAACCGGCCGTCGAAAAAGGGAAAGCGTTTCGTCGTCTCCGTCTTATCTCTATATAAAGTCTCTGTCAAATGTGAACAAAGACCACAAGTACAAATATCTACACTCACTCAAACTGGGCTTCCATTTCTTGGAACCCTTTCATCTAATTCTAACGCAACCTTTTTAGTCATTTTTTAGAGTAAAATATGAGATCCACTGTTTTTTCCGTAAGAAAAGAACTTTATTCGAGCCCCTAAGTATGTAGCAATGTAGCACCTTTTATCTTTTGTGTTGACTATTCTTAACTGTTTTGTATAATTTCAATGAAATCACATAATATTGACGCATGCGTATTTTTTATAAAATATTTTCAGATCCTCCTTCCAGGATGGATGCTTTCTGTGACCTTGACCTTGGTTTTGGTGCCAAGCACATTCTTTTGCACCGCTAGGACAACTCAACTCGGTCCGTTGACACCATTTCAATTTTTTGGCCTAAGAAGCATCCCTCCTCCGATTTCTAACATTGGCCCGATTCCTCAACCTGTATCTGACTCTGAATTTGCAAGTAAAAGCGGAAACAGTAGAAAAATGTCTGGCTTTGGTTTTGGTGGTGGGGAATTTTTTGGGGGAGGTAAAAAAGGAAAAAAAGGAAAGAAGGGAGGATTCCTAGGAGGAGAAGACAGCGGAGGGGGATTTCTGGGAGGCTTAAAAGGGCAAGGCGGATTGGGCATGGATCCTGCTACGGCCAACATGGGTTGGAAGGAAATTAAGGAAAATTATAAAGCCTCCTTCTACTTAAATCCCGGGTGGTTCCCTTCCGTCCTTCCCGCTGTTCCTCCACTATCCGACTTCCAAAAGCATCAAAGCAGCAACTACTACCCAAATCCTCAGTATGGCTTGATGCTGCAGCAAAATGTCCCTCCACCCCGTCCTCCTCATCCCAACAAAAATATAAGGTGGGTGTATAATAGTTACCACTTTTAATCAAAATAATCTTATTATATCAGTAATCAGTAGCACAGCAATCATTTTTATATTTGATCTCTCTGTATAATATAGCGCCCTCTTCAGTAACTGGGGTTACGTCGGACCGTACGTGGAGGATGAGCCTTTAGTCATTGAGTATGATGGCGATACAGAGGAAGTTGTGGAGCCTGGTCATGAAAACGATGAGGAGGGACAAGAAGAGGACAAGAAAACGGGAAAACTTCGTCATTTGTACGAAAAAGTCAAGAGCAAGTTTAACGACATGTCTGAGTTGTATCATTTAGTATTTAAATAATTTATTGTTGAAAGCAAGTTGTTATATAGTTTTGTTACGTAATTGTACTTGTTTTACTTGTTATTGTTATAAAATCAGTTGCTTATTTATGTATTCGAAAATAAAAGGAAACAGGAAAAATGAAAAGCTATAAAAAAATTGTACAATATTCTTATCTTTCAGTACTGCATCATTTTTTCATTGGCATCATACTTTCAATTCAAAGAAACCTATCCCATATTATCATATAAAGTGAAAAGTGTCATATTGACCATCAGTCATGTTAAAAATTCGTAGATGATGCTAATGTTTTAAAATAACAAATAACAATAAAAAAATGTATAAAAGCATCACGAACTTCAGTTTCTACAATACGTTCATATTAGTTCCAATATAAAATGTAAAAATAAGGACAAGTTTACGACTAATTGGAGGAAACTGGAGCAAGTCAACATAAAATGAATGTGGACAAACTTATTTACATAAGAACTGGAGGAAAGGTGAAAAGATACATACCTAAGTACGAGTATAGGATGAAAGCGAAAGGAGCGAGAATTCACCCTTTACTTTATTTTCCCTACACACTTGCTATGTATATATACATATATATGATATTCTACAGCTAACTATACATATTAGATATAGGAATGCTAAACTATACCCACTTTAGAATCAAGCCGCAACATTGGGCTCGCTAATTGTATGGACGACAAAGTTAACAATCTTTACAGTTACATTATATTTATGCTACGTGGAAGAGTACAGAAAATTACAACTGTCTTCTTAATCTATGCATTTGAATTGGCTCAAACTCCTCCAAGTGCTTACATAGAATATGTGACACTGACGACAGGATGAACACGAGGATCTCGGGAGTCAAATAAAGGAGTGATCCAAAACATCAAAGGCTGGAGACGGAAAGAATAGAAAAGAAATCGAGTTGTAAACTATAGAATTTTAATAAATATGAATAGACATTCTTTCATGTATTGTTACCATAACCTGCATAACAATGGATAATGCCTTCTAATCCTGGTAGTCTCTCCATTTCTGAACTAGAATCATTCATCCCAGATCCCAGAATCCTACAATTTTAATTTACACGTGTGGCACCTTTTTTATATCCCTCTTTTGCAATCCCGAATTGATAAACACCTTATATAAAAATTGGTTCACCCGACTCTCGTCTTTAGTTGCACCGATTGGCCCGATGTATCAGGACGATACTGCTAGTGAATTTATTAGATTAAAATTGTGAAGTGTTTTTTATTTCTTTTTTTAACGGATTTTTTGCGACAAGAAAGTTTCCAAACGATGTCAACTTATTCATTGGTGTGTGAAGATTATTTAACTGTGTTTAAAAACATACATGTGTAATGTGTACACATGTGAATAAAAACTGAAAATTCGAATAAATAAATCTCTGTATTCAATTCGTGTATTAATTTCTGTTTCTCCAGTTGACTGTGGCGGCAGTTTGTCTGGCCTGTGGAACATTGACGTCTGGTGCAAGTATTTTCGGAGATCCCAAAGATATTTTTGCAGGATGGTCACCTATGGGTTACTTCAACCAATTTTATGACCCTTCAAATGTCATTGGACCGGAAATCCTCAAGACCTTTGGAGTTCCATATGCTCCCTATAACGGATTTAATCTTTTGGAGACAGGAGGATCGTTGGAGGTTCCTGCTGAGGCCACTTCACCAATTCCTCCAGGTTTGAATTATTT
>JAQIVE010005576.1:0-12699 GCA_034698285.1 Sminthurinus bimaculatus | reverse complement strand
TGCTGAAAATGATTACTTCAGGGAGAGAGTTTGCTTGTGTAAGTGACTGTTCTCACCTCTAAAATTAAGCGGCGCATACGAAACGTTGCAGAGCACCGCTCGACTTCCGTTTTGTGTTCCTTTTCTCCCTGCAAAATTCTCCAGAGGGCTTTGGATCCACATCAAAGATGACAAGTCGCCTCTAATTAGCGTGTCCACATACGCGTGTTGAACTTTCTGAAGGCCAATTGGTGCGACTTCCAGCATGGAATCCTTTGCAGACTTTTCTTCCTTGTTCAACTCCGAATCCAAGTCCCAGTCGATCAATGGATAGTGCTGATAAGAGCCGTAACTTCCACCCTCCAAAAAAACGTTCATCACAAGGTCCGCTTGAAGAATTCGTCGAAGGCTTGAATCCGGAGTGTCAAAATTAAGGGATCGAGCACAACTTGTAGAACTCCCGGGATTTTGGACAAAAAAGCACCGAATTCGCTGACCACCCGGCTCGTGCTTCAAAACGTTGACCAGACCAAGGATTCCGGTAGGGAGAGGATCCCGAGCTATCAAATAAATTTGGGGAAAATGTGCATCTGGACTGTCCGAGGATTCTCTCATCGCACTCTTTAGCTCCTCAACCCAAGAGTAGTCTAGTTCAGCGCCTTTCTCGGAATTCGATCTCAGCTCGATGTGATAGGGCCGATAGATTTTTTCCGCGGGCTTTTCGTCGACTTTGGTTTCTTCCGTTAGGGGTTCGGATTCTTTCGTCGAATTTTGGCTTGGACCCTCTTCTGTTTGCTCCTCCAATTTCTCCAAGTTTTTGAGCACTTGATCATTGGGGGGAAAATTTGGGGAGGTTTTTCGCCAGAGTAAAAAAATTCGACCATTTGTCGAAATTTTGTGAGCCACCAGCAGCAAGTCCGATTTGGCTATTTGATCGTCGTTTAGGTCCAAAATTTTCGACTTGAGTTGAGAAATAGTATTGTCTTGAGCATAGTGATAGAGGATGAATGACCGTGGGGCGAGTTTTGGGGCCACTTGGGAAATCAAAGCCGTGTCGTCGATTATGACTAAATTGGTGGTAAAGTAGTCAAAATTCTCCATTTCAACGTTGTTCAGTACTTTCATCCCTAGTTTTTCAAATTCTTTTGATTTTTCCTCTGGGATTTGAAAAAATTTTGTTGGTTTAAGAATTTCGACTGCAGTTTCAACATTTTCTGAAATTTTAGACTTGTCTACAAATTCTTTCGAATTTCGACGATTTTCTTCGAATTCTTTGGAATTTCGACGATTTTCTTCTGTTTTATTTGAATTTCGACGATTCTCCACGAGTTCACTTGATTTTTTCCTCATTGTTACAAATTCCCTAGAATTTTTACGATTTTCAGAATTCTGTTTTGAAATAATTTGATTTTCCGTCATTTTCCAAAGATTCTCCTCACTTTTTGGAAATTTTTCACAATTGTTGTTGTATTTTGGACCATTTTGAGTTATGTCCACAGATTTTTCCTCCAAACGCACGAAATTTGCAACAGTTTCTTTAAAAACCTCCCGGGCGTCTTTTGTCACCCCTATCGACGATTCAATCTTTTCAGCCGGACCCGAAAATTCCGGAGAAAATACGGAAATTTGATTTTTGAGCCCCGAATAATTTTGGACAAACTTGCCCACAGTTTGTGACACTGAATTTTCAATATCTGTCACAATTTCCAAACTTTTCAATGTACTCTTGACAACATCCGAATTTTCGAGGACAACCCTGGTGCAAAAATGAAGGGCATGATTTGCCCCATTTTTGGGGGCATTTGAAAATTTTCCAACTTGGGCTCCAAAATTGTTGTCATCACACCGTGAAATCGTCCCATTAACTTTGATTCCGTCGAAATAGGGGGAAAACTCATACTTGTCCCAGCGAAGCCCCGAGTTTCCGGGGGAATTCGGGTTGGGGTGGACCAGGGCGTTTCCATGGGCATTCCCTTTTCGGGGCGCTGTCGCCATGTGCCATCTTCTCATTTCAACGCCAGCCCCGCATTTTACCACGTTCAGGTTTCGATAATGGGTGATTGGAAGATATTCTGGGGTGGGCATTTCGTCACCGTTATCCGGGTTGACCTCAGTTTGACCTTGACTTTTAAGTTGACCTGCCTTGATCATAGCTACTGGATCCAGAGTAAGCTTGTCAATGCCCGTGGGCAAATAAAGATGACGACTCTTGCCGATGATTACAAACTGAAAGACGGTGTCTAAAAAAGCCGCCCAGTTGCCCTTCCACTCAAGATGGCCGAAATTTCCCTGATTATCTGACTCCTTAATTCCTTGGAAAAGACCGCCGTAGTTGTAGCCCCGGAGTCGAAGCTCTTTGTAAACGCTGCTGGGGTCAAGAGGAAGTAAAGATGAGGCCCCCTCTTGGTTTCGGAATTCGGGGTGATCTTCAGGGTCAAGTGGGAGAAATTCGGGACTTGATGTGGAATGGGGCCGAACGGAACCAGAACAGACAAGCGAATCGCCCCCTTCTCGAATTTGAAACGAAATTTCACCATCCCCTAGATTTCCTTGGGCGCAGCTAATGTGAAGGAACACCGAATTTCCATCCTTGGGGACGACAGTGGCGCGGTGCAGCTTGACGTTCTCAAAGATTATGGGACACTCTTCAACGGGTTTATTTTGACGCTGGGCAAACAGCTCCCATACGACAACCAAGTAACCACTATAATTTTTGATGGAAAAGCAACAAAAAAAATACTTTTTTAGAGTGGGAAAAGAAACAAAAGTTTGACAGTAAAATTTTGAAAATTTAGTGATATAAAATGGCAAGTAACGGAAATTTTTTTTACCTCGCCGGAAATAATATTCGGCCATCAATGTTATGTCCCGAATAAAACTCCATGTTTCGGGTTTTCAAGGATATTTCTATAATTTTTTCTCCGGATTTTACAAGGTCCGTGTTCTGAAATTTAAATGAAGGTATTTTAGTAAACGTTTTTGACATGAATTCAAGTAAAGTATTGGGGTAAAAAATTCTTGAACATAGATTTTATGCAAGTAGATTTGCAGATACTTTAAGTGGCAAAGCTTTGAAAAGCCACCGTACGACAGTTTACTGCTCAATGCAGTTTTTGTACCAAAATTCGTAGTGCTGTCAATGTTTTCTTAAACTTTAACGTTCTGTAAACTTTGACCTACTAAAGAACTAGAAAGAAGTTGTACCCTTTCTCGCTTACATTTGACATTGGCGATAAAACCCACCTCATTCTCGCTGTGAAATATTTGAAACACTTCGACGCCACCCGTGAAATGTTTTCGCGAAGCTGCGATTCAAGTAATGGCAGACCATCTTTGCAGACAACCTTCCATTGAGCATCACAACAAATGTCATGATCGGCGTCAAAGTATTGCGAAGTTGTGAGAATGAGATGAGTTTTGTGGAAACAAAAGGGAGAAAAGTGCAAATTTTTTTGGTTGCAAGTACATAATAAATAAAACCTTAAGTTTGAATCTGAACAAAACCGCCGTCAAATTTCAGGCCATGGATTTAATTTTAGAACATGGCAAGTACATAATTGCTTTGCCGATAAATATTTAAAATCCAAACACACAAACAAGCAGAAATAGCTTGAACTTTGTCATACTGAGTACTGAGTTATACAAATATTTTAACCCGTAACCCTATTCGTTTTCGCTCTGTGCTATTTGTAGTATTTCGACGCCGCTTATGGAATTCCCTCTCGATTTTTTTGACCTTAAGCTCAGTAGGACAATTAACGTTATAGCATCATAACACCGAAAATTTCATGAGTGGTTTCAAAATCCTTCAAAGATTATAGAACGAAAACGTGTCGGGTTTCACAGTAAGTGAGAAATGTTAAATTCCTTTCTGGTTACGCAGTAGGTCAAAGGTCAGCGATTGAATTTGAACAAAAGCTTTGAAAGGGAAAAATTACATTTTTATATTTTTTGGTCTTACCTCTGCTCCAAACTTGGCCACCTTCCACGTGGACTCGTGATCCCATCTGATGAGTGAGCTGATAGATGGCGTGTCCGCACTCACTGGAAATTCGGGCTTTCCATAAACATTCATCAGACTCAATGGTACTCCACTGTTGTACAACTTTCCCAAACCACTGCACAACTGAATCACAGACCCCGCATTATTATTCTTGTTCAACAGGGAAATGTGTCGACAATCAGGTAGAGACCTCTTCAACACCGCTTGCAATAGACAATGAGGTCCAATCTCGATCACCACCGCGTGCTTCGGCACATTGGCCAAAGCCTCTTGAAACAGCACTGGGGACACCAAATTGTTGACATGATATTCGGCACTGGACTTTTGGGCGAGGTCCGAAGTCCACCCGCTTTCCGGAATAGAAGAACTGATCCACCGACGTGACCTAGCTTTGGGTTGTGGAACAATTTCTTTCATCAACTGGGTCAAGTTTGGGGCTGCACTTTTTATATATCTGCTGTGAAATGCGACGCCGCTTGAATCCACCATTTTGGCGAAAACTCCCTCGCCCTTGAGTTTTTCTACGAGACTCTTTATCTCGCCCACAGGGCCCGAAACGGTCACACAATCGGGTGAATTGTGACAGGCGGGGTCCACATTTTTCGGACACTTTTCCAGAGCTTCAATCCAACTCCAGCCAATAGCTGCCATCCCTCCCTTACTTTTGTCGCCCTGCTCAAGTTGAAAATCCAGGATCGCCCGGCCCCGGGCATGGGCGGCCAAAATAGTTTGTTCGCTAGTAAAGCATCCGTCGGCATAGGCGGCCACCAGCTCGCCCACAGAATGTCCGATGATTCCATTAGGCTGCAAGTTGAGTGACCTCAAGAGGTCAACGAGGGCGATTTGAATCGATGCAATGGCCACAAAGGCGTTCATCACGTTTTTCAGAGTGTCTTCATCCCCATTCAGCAAAATGTCGAGAAGGTCCACCCCCTTGGTTCGTAGGGTGCTGTGGGACCTGTAAATTGAACTTTGAAAGGGGCCGAAGGAGTTCAGGAGATCTTTTCCCATGCCAACCCATTGACTCCCCATTCCCGAAAAAATGTACCAAACTTCCGGCGTCTTGGCATCTGCCTCCTTTGTTTGGACTTGAGCGACATTCTCCTCAATAATCTTGTTGGTCAAGCCATCAGCAACTATGAATCCTCGATAGGGGTGATTTGGTGTGGGGACCTGGGCAATCTCGTGAAACAGGGAGATAAATTCAGGGCTCAAGGATTCTTTTCGCTTTTGCTCCTCTTTGATGAGATTTAGGGCCACTTCGACGGACTCCCGAGTGCGCCCTGAATATGGGACTATGAAGGGCACTGATGAGGCCAGGGAGGTGTTTGCTGATTTCCGGGGGTTTGATTTTAAAATTACGTGAACCTAATTTCAAAGTCAGAGTAAGGTCATGTAATTCAAAAAAAATCACGATATCTTCTAAAAGGTGAAAAAGTAAAACAATTTAATTGAGCAATGTGTAAAATTTTGCAAAATTTTGTCCTTACGTTTGCACCGCCGAAACCGAATGAGTTGACCTAAAAATTATAAATAGAATACGTGAGAAAAATAAAGGTAGGAAAAGCGTATTAAAAAGTTTATAAACGGGAAATTCATTTACCCCAACAATCCCTCCAGTCCACGGCGTGTTTTCTGTGACAACTTTGAGCCGACCATCGAGTAGTCCGGGTATCGTGGGATTTGGTGTGTTAAAGTGAAGATTGGCAGGGATGATTCCCTCCCGCATTGCCAAGAGGACTTTGGCGATTGAGCAAAGACCTTTAAAAAACCAAGAAATATTATGTTTCCAGATTTAGATAAGTTTAAGCACAATTGTGTCACAAGAAAAACTCTACAGTTGTGAGCTTGCAATCGCAAGCGAGAAATTAGAAAACGGCGTCAAACTTATGCCACCAGGATTTCTCAGTTTAGTCATTATTACGCCTGGGTAAGTGCAGAGTTCATAGTTATGCACCACAACCATAGTGAGCTTTCATCAACTTTTATAACATTACATAATATCACGAGCATAATCTAGTTTTTTCAATTTCTACCTGGTAACTTAATTTAAAAATTAAAATAGGTTGGAAAAGTTGAAAAAATGTCTGTATTTTAATGGGCACTACAAATCAAAAAAAATTTACAAAGTTATTCTTCGGCTTTTGGTATTTTCAAATCTACACGTTAAAAATGGCGAATCTTTAATAAGATTTGAAATGGCTTGGCTCATTAAGTTAAAATTAACATTTGGTATAGTAATTATCCATAACATAATACTGCAAATCGCCAAACATTTAAGTTTAATATCACGAAATTCTACGACAAAATTGAGTGAGGTATAGACTTTTTTCTTAAGCAAGATTCCAATGCTTTTCTTGCATTATACAGGCTAAACGACTCATTGTAAGCGCGGTAAATTACCGTAAAATACATTATAATTATCCAGCACATAATAATATGCCATGGGGGAACTTGGTACGTGCTTTTTAAATGGAGCAGAATTTAGTCTTACGAGCATTTATCAAATAGTTATCCAGGCATATTATTATGTCATTTACGGTAAAAAGACCCTTAGAAAAAAACGATTTTAATGAATTGTCATGGAAATATTTTCAAAAACTTTCAGTCGTATCAAACCTCATGAAATTTTCATGATATTGGATGAGCTTTTTTTCTAAGGGTATATTAAACTCCCTCAATGCTATGGTTCAACGCCACTCTTAATTTTGCGCGTGATGTTGGATATTACAAATGCTGAGATTTTCAACTGGTAGCCTTGGCTTGTTAGTGCTTCGAATTGGTGCAGTAGATCCAATCGTTAAAAAGCAGTAAAATGGTAAAATCGGCAAATTGGGAAAATCAAATCTAAAATCAGGACAATGAAAAGCAAGTGCTCTCCGGGGGTAGGCGAAATGTACCATCGGAAAGGAGAGTTTGGAAATTTTGGGGGAAAAGTTTGAAAAAAGTTTTGGAAAACAATTTCGAAAAAAACATTGGAAAAAATTGTTTTTTTAGAAAATTTGACTTCAGATTGAAATTCTCCATAATTTTTTACTCTAGAATACGTTGAATACGTACGAATTTAATTTTTTTTCTATTAACATGAAAAAGTTGATTCGATTCAACGCCGTTCATGATGTTTAGCTGATGGCTGATGATAGAGCTCTACAGATTATGCTACAATTGCATCTGTAAGACTATGCTATCGCGCATCTCAGCAAATGATATGAGCGGCGTCGAAAAACTTCAAAGCGCATGAAGAAGGAGACTATCGGTAAAATTTTAACTTTTCAGCCTTAACATCTATAAATGGTATATCTACGCATTTGTGGGACTTTTTGTACATATTTGAACATTGTGCTTTAAGGTAATATGTGAAAAGCTCGTCAAATAAGGATCGACCTTTATAAAATGTGATGATCAAAATTGTGTCAAAATCTCGTGAAATTATTTGATAAGATTTTTTTAGGGATTGTCATGAAAGCCTGACCATAATCAATTCGCCCTTTAACAATCCTCAAGTTTTTCTTTTGAAGAATCTCAATAACTAACGAATAATTTTGTTATAACTGTACCTGATGCTGGCTCGCTGTGTCCCATGTTGGACTTGACCGATCCAATCAACAAAGGTTGTCCTGGTTTCCGATCTTGACAAAAAACTTGAGTGACGGCATTCAATTCTTGGGGGTCACCAGCTTGAGTCCCCGTTCCATGACACTCAACATAGGCAACGCTAGTCGGTTTGACCCCGGCCTCGGCATAAGTTTTTTCTAATAGCTCCTTTTGTTGGTCTCCCGATGGAAATGTGACCTGCCAAACACCAAAAGGTCAAATGTTTTACAAATTCAAATCAATTCACACATCAAAATATCCAGAGTCAGTTGATTAAACTCTAAATATTTAAGGCAGCAGAGGTAATGCTCTTACACCGCTTTGTTTATAGCCATCGGTTGCTGTTCTGGCATGCAGGATGGTGGCATAAGCCCGCCGGGCGACACTTTTTTTCTGGATAAAAACTACAACGGCGGCTTCACTCCGAACGTAGCCCTTGCCGTCAGCGTCGAAGCTTCGACACTTTCCTTCCGGAGATAACTGAGAAAATATTCAATAATAAAGTTCAAATATTTTTAATGGATACTCCTTACAAAAATTTAGTTTTTGCTTTGATACTATTTACCATATTCAAATTGTGAAACTGAAGGGAGGTCAAAGGTGACAAGCAGAGGTGAACGCCTCCAACAATGGCAGCGTCACAGTGCCCCATTCTAATTGCGGTGACCGCCTGTTCTAATGCAAGGAGACTTGAGCTGCAGGCCGTGTCCAGGGTAAAACTTGGCCCTAGTTTTTAAATTTCAAGAAAAATTTAACAAAAAAACGATAAAAATAGAGCTGAAATGTGCGCTAAATAAACATTTAGAAGCTCATTTGATCAAGTGACTAAGTGTGGAATTTACCTTTCAAGTCGAATGTGAAGGAAATTCGGTTGCTGAACATCCCACGATTGCAACCTAAAATCAAGTAAAAGCGTTTTGTGAAGAAAATACTTTGAATTTCAACGCAAAGTTGTATTTTTTCGAAAAAATAAAATTGTTTCAAAATTTTGGAAAAAATTGCTAAAGATCTAAAAATCTGCTATTAAAGTTATACCCGTGAGAGCGTATCCATGACGACTTTCCGTTGCATTCTTCATCCATCGATTCTCACTTTCGCTTCCACTCGCCCCGCAAAAAACGCCGGTGCGGGAGCCGCGAATGGTCGCCGGATTCACTCCTATTAAGTTGATACATAATTTTCAATATTTTATCTGAATTAAAATGCTTTACAACTGAATACACTAAAAAATCAACAATGTTTACAAACCTGCATCAACAATGGCTTCGTGAGTTAGCTCGTGCAGGATTCGAAGTTGAGGATCCTGGTAATATGACAAAATAAAAATAACTTCGATCTTCATTCACTGTATTCATTAGATTTTAACTCTGTTTCTGAAACTCAACTATATTCTTACCATGTAGTGGGCCTGTTTAGCATGAACTCCAAAGTACATGGCGTCGAACTTGTCCAATTCTTTGAGT
The DNA here is from genome assembly GCA_034698285.1 of Sminthurinus bimaculatus. Taxonomy (NCBI): domain Eukaryota; kingdom Metazoa; phylum Arthropoda; class Collembola; order Symphypleona; family Katiannidae; genus Sminthurinus; species Sminthurinus bimaculatus. The sequence goes on along the minus strand of JAQIVE010005576.1, from coordinate 3,660 downwards.
TTGCCACTTCGCTTCGGCAGGCCGTAAATTCCCGGAGTCCAACGCCGATCGTCCTCTATGAGAGTAAAATTGTAAGGAAATTCGTTAAGTTTTGAGAACGGCACAGTAATAATATTTTCCAAAGCTAAAATCACCCAGCACACTCCCGATTTTTTTAGTTTAAACAGTGCCGGTATTTTTTCCTAAAGTGCTTTTCTACGTGAATTGTACCTGTGATCATGTCGACTCCATTGAGCAAATTTTCCATCAACTCTTGAACATTGGCCGACTCTGGAAATCTTCCCGAGAGTCCCGATATGACCAACTCCTCCATCCCCGAAATTCCTCCGAAGCCACCACCATTGGCATGGCCAATACCACGGCTTAAGAAACGCGGTCCGTGTAAAAAATCCTCCTCCTCCGTCTGCGTCCCACCATTTCGCCACTTTTCGTCGCGTCGTTCCTTTCGCTCAAATATCCGTTCGGATCCCATTTATTAGGGCACACGGCTGGAAATTCGGGAAGTTTGGAGTGGCCTGAACTTGAACGGGTTTTAGTTCAACCACCCGCTTCACTTAGTTTGCGCCAATGATCCAGATGAAAATTTAAATTAACTATGTATACACTTTAAGCTTAATTTCAAAAAATGGAACAATAGTCACAAAGTTTATCAATTTTTTCCACTTTTCTGTACCATAGCTCACAAAATAAATTAAACAAGGACTCTTTTCAATTTATCAAAAATTTTGATGATATTTTCTTAAGTTAAACTGCAACTTGTAATTTCACTTTTAATTTTCCCTTTGGCTTTGTAAGAGCTTCCAGAATCTCACATTTTGCTCACAATTTTTCGTGTTGAGTCTTCAACGTTTGTCTACGATCTGTACTGATACAAATCAAATCTTCCATGAAACAGAGCCGTACTATGAAACTGGAAGAGGAAGCGGAAATTTAGACTTGTCTGTCCAGTGTCTGAATCTGAATCTAATCTAAATCTGGTATCTGAGCAGTCTGCACAAATTGTAAGACAAGTGTAGGTACTTAATTGAATCATCTTCCTGGAATTTGCATATGAATATCCAATACATATCCACTTAAGGACAACAGGTTTCCATTTTGCCGGATGTACATATCAAACATTTGACGAACGAGAGAAAAAAAAATTTCCAGCAGAGACACCCACAAAAATAGCTCCATGTAAGTAAGTAAATACCTGTAATACATCGAATGGGTGAATTAAACTCCCTTTTTTATAATGTATGTACATTACAACACAGCTTTTAATACGTACAAAATTTAATTATTCATTTTTTATACTGTATTTGTCTGCCCATTTGATGCCATTTGTTGTTTTCCTTGTTGTACACAGCGTACATACGTATTTTTATAATTTCTTGACGATTTTCCCATGAAAAGTTGTCTCTTCTGGACTCCAAATGCAGATATGCTTTTTTATACATAGTACAGGTATAATTACATACATACCTATTAGTTACTAAAAATAGGGGGAGCTGGAAAATCCCTGATTTTACATGCACAGAGACACATACGCATTAAATAAAGAATTATTGTATTATTTTGTTGATAGTTGATAGGTAAAATGTAATCAAGAGTCAAGGATAAAAAATTTCCTGTTGATATACATACATGTATATGCAAAAATATATTTAGATAGATATTAGATATGCACAAAAATAGTGCAGGGAAAAGGGGAACATTGATGACACGGATATAAATAAGATTCCCATGGCAAAAGTCGTGTTTCTTGTAGTTTCTGGCTATTTCTGGGGGTAATTTGTTTGTTTTGCCTCTGCAGCTTCACCTTTGCGCCCTTGATCAAAGTCAAGGGATGACTCGGAATTATATCCCCTTATAGCCAGAATTAGTGGTTTTGCATAATTAATTCAATAGGTAATTAACTAATTTGCTGGTTTGTTTGTATTGTTTGTATTCAACCCCACTCTGTGTCTCTTATTGTCTCTGACTGTTGGTAACGATAATTAAAATTCCCACAAGCAAAAAAAGGTTGTGTAAGGCAACTGTCCCCCTATACTTATTATTAGTATGTACGTCAATGAGAAAAAATAATTTTCTTGATTTTTATTCAGCTGTTTTTTTTCCCGAGTGTTCTATAAATATATGGGCACTTGATATAAAGACATTTGTACGTTGTACGTGTATGCGATAACCCTTAGAAAAAAATGGTGTTAAAAGATGTCATTGAAATTTGACATGATTTTTGTCGAAAATATCAAAAATTGTGAATCTCGTGAAATCTCATCAAATTTTAATGACAAATAATGAGATTTTAGTATAATATCATGAAAATCTCATCAAAAATGGTCAATTTCTTCAAATCACATCAAAATTTCATGAGATTTGATAAGATTTTTTTCTAAGGGAAGTATAAAGAGTATAAATATTATGTAGATTCTTATGTGATACTGGCAACTATCTCGGAATATTCTTCGAGGTACCTATTTAGAATTTAGATAGTAGATGGTCGTCGTAATAAGTACATTGGTTTTTTATAATCAATTGTTGCGTCAGATAATCAGGGTGCCTATTGCTGTTGCTATTGATACTTAATGTACGCAATTAACATCGAGCGTTGGGTTGGATTGAACTGGATTTGATTTAATTGCTGTGGAGGCGGGGGAAGGCTTGAAACATGGGGTGGACATGGAAAATTGAGAATCGGGCTATGGACGATGGATCATTGACGCGGAACTGAATAACAAGAATTTGGATGAGAAATTAAATTTGCATTTTAAAACTGATTGTGAGTTCCGAGAATAGTATTTTAATTGCAGCAAACGTAATCTACATACATAAACATGTGTGATTTAGCCGTGAACTTGATTTAGCCTCAAAAACATGTTTTTTCTCCATTTTCACCCCCTATTGACTTCCTAGTAAGGTTTCAGATTGATTTCTAGTTTGTTTTTAGTTTTGGCTTGACTTAGGGGATTAAATTGTGGGGATTGTTTAGTGCTTGAAATAACGCATGGTAAAAAATCAAATTCTATAGTTAATTTTGTTCATGCAAAAAATTATATAGATGTGTATTATTCATCGGCCCATGGATTTTCCCTTTACACTTGTATAACGTGACACACCCTCGATTTCAAGATCGATTTCCGCAAAGGGGCAACTTTTGAGGTAGTCAATCGCCCCCCCCCCGGATTTTGTTCAATGTAAAAATCCACACAAAGTAGTAAAAACTAGGAAGAAAGCAAGGGTAAAATGCAATTAGCCAGGGATTGGTATATTGCAGGAGGGGATTGCAGAAGTTTTATTGTTAAAGAGAGCATAATTTTGTATCGATTCATACGCAGTGCTCAAACTACAAGATAGTAATAATTTAAAATGATTTGAGTATTGACAAACGGCGTCAAAGTTCCACGACTTCACAATGTAAAGAACTTTTCACAAATGCTTACCTTAAAACTTGAGAATTTGACAAAAATGATCTACACTTGATTCGGCTCATCGAAATCTACAAAATAGTGAAGTATTCATTGATCCAGAAGGCTCATTTCTCCATGTCCAAATCCCAGTTGCTGAGTATGCATTATGTATCATGAAGGGAAGAAAGTTGCATAGAACTTTGGATTTCAGTTCACTGGTGGTCTGATCCAATATGCTGTAGAACAGGAAGGAAATTCCACTTCTTCGTTT
>JAQIVE010005575.1:0-12702 GCA_034698285.1 Sminthurinus bimaculatus | reverse complement strand
AGGCCATGGAAGACGAGGAGACTCGTAGCAAATATCTGCAAAGATAGCAAAATCATTATTAATTTTAATATTATTTTATAATCCATTGTAAATATCGTCATTCGTCATACATCTTTTGTATTACCCTCCAAGGTACAATAAGTCATAAATTCAGCATTCATACTATACATGAAATGAAAAACGAGAGCTTCAAAAACAATAATAAAGTAAAAGCCAGATGGATAGCCAGATCATTTTAGGAAAAATGGATAACATAACAGGAATTGGAAAGTCCGTGATTTAAGATTCGCAGGATGAAACGATCAATATTGAACATTTAAGGAAACCTTTCAAATGCTGATGGTGGTTCCCTTGTAGTCGCGTTAGGTATACATAGAGTATAGATACTCAATAAGCAATAAGCCACGTGGAACTTCCTTGCAATGTTGTCTCCCGAGAAAACAAACCATGGAATGATGTGATACATGATGGATCATGGATCGTGGATTCTCTTGGAATACTCATACTTTATTGAGTAGTCATCTTCCCAGAAAACCCGGGGAAAGTAGAACAAATGGTAAAACTAAATTAAAAGAGTGTTTTGAGTTCTACAATCCGTGGATATGGATAGTCTGCTTTCCATTGGAAATCAAAGTTTGGGAAGCTTTCAATATTAAGCGTAAAAACACATATTATATGTATGTATGTATACACAGTAGAAAAAGGAGCAAGGAAGGAACAGATATCCAATTTCCTTCTCGTGTACCGATCTGTTGTTTAACAATTTATCTCAGGTGCATTATCTATTATCTATCTGCATCCATCACACTGTACACCTTCATTTTGAGATTGCTACATACATACATCTTGTAGGGATATACACATATTATTGCATACTGATAAAATCCACTCGAGTCCATCCGTTATCAAGCCTTCGATTATTTTCCTTTTCATCACTACATTATTATACACTTGAGTTCAGCTCAATCCGTCCATCTCGACTCAACATTCTTCATGCCAATGATCTCCTGAGGAAAATATAATGTACAATATACACATCATCATCTTTCCCCTGCTTTTTCTTCATCCCCATCTTGAGCCGTTGCCGAGCATCTTGCCTTCGTCTGGGAAAAACGGAGGAATATCGGAATAAGGAAAAGCAGCAAGATGCAAGATTGTATTACAGTTTTTTTCCTTTTCCCTCTTGCATCATAACCGTCGACCGTGCATATAGTAGCACTCTGATATAATATATTATGCCTTGAAGCCAACTTCCATCGACTGGGCTTGATGGATGGAGAGAGACGCGAACCTGGATCCGAATCCGAACCTGAATCTAAATCTGAATCTAAATCCCAATCTCACTCTCCAATTTCATCTGGATATTATTATTCTCCTTTTAACAATATGTACGATGCAAGATGTGATCCATTATTATTACTTTTAGTATTATTAGAGGAAAGTAGGAAAAATGAGAATCATACATGTGATGGGAGCTTTGTATAAAATTCTCGTTTTGCCCGTAAACAACTGTACGGTTGTTACTAGAAGCTTACCGTGGGATCTTTTAGTGTATGTACCGTAACTTGGTGTTATGTGGCGCACCGGGGGGTTATGTGGCGCACTTGACTGTCGTCGGCAATTAATTGCAATTAGTCAGTTGCTTTTTCGCAAAAGGTTTAAATTATATTTTGTACAATAGACTTTTGGCTATTCATTATGATTTTTTTTCTATACCCAGTGCGTAATTGCTATGCAGTAATATTAATTACAAAAAATATGCACCAAAATCGGGTTTTCGTATTCCTGAAGAATTGCATCGGATTCAATAGAAGCCGATGATGAAAGTTCGCTAAAACCAGCCTGCCGGTTCATCATTATGTTCCTAACAAATATATAAGGTGACATGTGAAAAAATAAAATGGGTTAGATTTTGATGGGACTTTTACTAAAAAGCTCCATTTTTTTGGTCATTTGGTGTTATGTGGCGCAGTATGTATATGCGTGTAAATCGTAGGTAACTGCGATTTTTTTAATTTCAGCCCTTTTTTCTCGTTTTATGCTATACTTCCGTGGTTATGGCAGGATAAAAACATCGGTTTGTTTTTTTACTCAGTTAGAATTTAAATTCTTCCATATAAACACCATAGTTAACCATATAGTTAATTTCGCCCATGTCGTTTTTGGTGATTTCTCAGCCAAATATTAATATTTTTGAACGAAATAAAAAGCAACTAGTATGCTCTCAACACAATAAACAACTTTTGTTTTAGAAGTATTTTAATTTGATCAAAAGTTTGTCCGGAAAGTCTGAAAACGTCCTAATTGCAATTAAAATTAATTTCAATTACTTAAACTTTTTTAATACATGTAAGTTTGGTACCAAACTGCTAGTAATAAACTAGCGACTGATATGTTGTTAAAAAAATGAGCAAATACATATTTTTGATCTACTTATAACCAATAAATAGGAGGTGCGCCACATAACCCCCAAGCCGCGCCACATCACACCACCGACTATTTAGTAAACCACAATTAAATAGTAAGTTCAGCCTCGTATTTGTGAATTGCAATGTGTTAAGAACATGTTGTGGCAATATATTACAAGATTTCGCAGAATTTTAACAAAATTTGAACTTTTGACAGCGAGTCAAACTTCAGAAAGTCAGAAAAGTGCGCCACATAACACCAAGTTACGGTACATTGTACATAGATACGGACATGGATATGGATATGAATATGAATATGATTATGATAAGTATGGACACAGAAAATGTAGTGCAGTCACATCTAATACTTTATGATTATCTCCATCTGGGCAATATAACTCGGCTCATGTTGTGTTGTACGTTGTACGTACATATTAAATTATATCATGTTGTGTATGTTGTATGCACTAGGATTGTGATTGTGGATACATGATACATACATATCTACTATCTACACGTGAATTTGACTACGGAGGGCAGGAAAACGAGTAGCTATGTATTATGTATATTATGTTTATGTATGTAGCCTTCGTTTGAATTGAGAGTTGAAGTCTCGAGTCTCATGTCGATATATTTGCATATACACATACATACATACATACATAATATAGAGCAAGCGTGATGTATCCCTGGATTGTATTTTGTATTGTAGGTTTGGTTTCATTTCTGGTCTGTTTATGGTTCTGGACAAACTATATAGCTTTATATACATACCTCTAAAGGGATATTTTGTGTATGTATATATATCTGGTATCTTTTTTAGGTACCCCAACGAGAGAATATTAAGTGTACTTGCATATACATACATATACAGAAAAGTATCAATATTGAGTCCATAAGAAAGAGGGCCTTCTTTATAGATTCCTTCTATACTCATGTATAGATTCCCTTCAATACATAATATATTGTATGGTGAATTTATGCATCTACGTTTGGTGTACATATCTACATTTGGGGTTTGGTAGATGTTTGACTGAAAGTCTAGAAAAGGTTTTAAATAGGAACACGAATTACAGGAATACTCGGAACGTTGTACGTTGTTGTGTGTGGATTGTGGATAAGGTAGGGAAGAAGAAAAGGAAGGGAAATATCTGTGTATGGAATGAAATGAACATGGTTATGGTTATGGTCATACTATGGACTTTACTTTACTTTGTGTGTAGAGAGAGAATTCAACTACTCGACACGGTAACAGCTAACAGCTAAAGCAGCTAGCTATAATAATCCATAATATACCAAGTAGGCAAAGCAAAAAGCGAGAAGGGAGAGGGAGAGGAAAGACGAAAAACGAAACGAAAACTCTCCACATCTGCTTGGCTTGTCAGTCTACATTGAGAATTCGTTGGAGAAACAACCATGAGTTTTTCCTCCCCAACTGACTACATCACATGAACACATTTTTTGAGAGAGAGGCTTGAGTACTGTTTTTGGTTGTGCTCTTACACATATTATTATTACATAGTAAAATATATTTATTCTATAAGTGTAAAAGTGTGTGGTGTGATCTATACATACATTAAATTTAAATTGTACTCACTTGATTCTCCATTTTTTCAATTATTATTTAAAGCCACAGTTCTCGAAATAAAATTGAACTGGAATTTAATATGGACCATAATATTGAAAAATTGTACACAATGTACAATGTACTGAACTGAGTGGATTGTGAACGACGACGACAGTATAATATACTATATACCGTGGTTTGGGAAGAAAAGACGAGGGAGAAAAACTATTCTAAATATTCACTTGAATTGAATGTGAGTTGATACAAAAAATATTCTTCTGTGTATTATTATTATTATTCCTTTCATCATCAACATCAGCAGCAGCAGAAGCTTCATCTGTCTATTGAAATACCACGGATAGTTTCATATTACACTTTTTTACGGCTCTTATTCTCTCTCGCTTTTCTTCATTTACTGTACGTACGTATTTACATGGAGAGTAGAGCACACAATAATAATTTGTTTGGATTCTCCGTCTCCTGATGTGTGTGTCTGTATACAATATAAATACAATACGAAAATAGTGTTTTTTTTATATTCATCGTGAGGAAGTTGAACTATATGATATGTATTTGTATTTGGAGTCGCAGAGTTGAAGTTGAAAAGTGAACGGAAATCAGACTTATCAAGTTATAATATATTATCGTGATACATACTAAAAGGAAGAATAATATAATAAAAAATAAAGTTTAAAACAAAACGGAGTGTGAGAAATATTGAAATCTACCAAGTCGACGACGACTACCTTAATATATTTTACCTGTTCGTGAGTGAATCATAATAATATTTGGATATTTCGTATTTGTTTCCTCTCTCATCGTATAATAATAATAATAATAATTGGAACTGAACGATTGAATATCAATCTATCGACTTGACGTGAGAAGTCTGTGAGTGAGGGAGTGAGTGAATGAATGAAATCGGAGAAGGGTAGAAAAAAAACATTGGGAAACCTGAGGAATTTTATATGGTATTAATATTACTATATAATAAAAAAGTTGTGCGTATGCTTCCAACTCCTACTACAAGCATAATATATATATAAAAGAAGAAGGAAGAAATAAAAAGTGACACAGAATATTCCATCAAGAATCAAAAGATAGAAAAAGAAGATATAAAGGAACAAAAAAAGAGTAAACTCATGTGTGGACACGAATGCCTACTCCAATAATAATAATTCTTCTTCATCTCCCTTTTATTGTCTATGGGATGGAAACAAAAGTATGTGAATGTTGAAGTCAGAGGAAGCAAAGTGGAGGAATTTGAATTTCTCTCGACTCCTTGTCTCCTTGTCTTCAACGAGGGAGACGACAAGTGAGGAGAGAAGAAGACGAAGAAGAAGACAGAGAACAACAACAATAACAAGTAGGAGAGAGTGAGAAAAGGAATGATGACGAGGGAAGACGAAGAAAAAGAAAGAACATCAAAATCATCATCATCATCATCATCAAAAATTTATAAAATGTCACCTCGTTCAATCTCAACAATGTCCTCGACATCCTCATCATCATTGTCGTTGTCATCAGTGTCCAGCATTTTAATGTGCTGGCTATTCATCTCAACCATTTCAACGAGAATTGAGTTGGTCTCCTCGTTTGCCTATCAAAATCGTGTACATATCGGAGGAGCAAATAGTGGGGGGAATTCTAATTCGAATTTAAATAATAATAATAATTACTACAATAATGGTGGTGCTGGTGCTTCTTCAATCGGTGAACTTTCTATCGGACAATTCGGCCCATCGGATCGTCAAGGGTGTTATTGGCAGCCGGTCAGTTCCAAGACACTGGCCGCCAATTCGAATAGTAATAGCAATAGTGTGACTAATAGTTCCAGAATTGAGTGTCATCTCAGGACAATTAATGTGGACTTGTGGAGTGTCAACAATAATTACAATTATAATCCTAATAATAATAATAATAACAATTTGAACAATGGAACTCCATTAACTCGTCAAGACTTTGAGCGAGCTTCCAGCCTCAAGATCAAGTGTAATGAAAAGTTATTCTTTGACTCCTTCCTCCTCCCGAATCAAACTCTCTTCAGTCTCATCAACTTGAGGGGGATTGACATTGAGTCGTGCAAGATTCGGCGACTCCCGGGAAATGTGTGGACCACGCTGAGCTTCCTCAAGAGCTTGGCCGTCGTCACCCGGAACTCGGACTGGAGTTTGAGTGTAAGTTTGGAGCTGGAGAATGAGGCTTTTGAGGGTCTGGGTCAGCTGGAGCATTTGAACTTGGCCCACAACAACATTTTCAACATCCCCGAGCGCCTCTTTTGTCCCCTCCGAAGTCTTGCCAAGCTGAATCTGAGTCACAACCGACTGAGTGAGCTGGAGGAACTGAATTGGTCCTCGGAGCGGGGTCAATACTGTACTTTGGGAGTCCAACATGTTGACCTGTCCCACAACTCGTTGAGACGCCTGGGCCGGATCGTCAAGTGGAAGAAGATTGTGGAGTTGCGGCTGCAAAACAATTTGATTGAGGAGCTGGACGACATCGCCTTTGGCGAGCTGAGTGTGTTGAAAATGGTGAATTTGTCGAGCAATCGACTCGTCGCCGTCCCTCCATCCATCTTCAAGTTTAATAGTCATCTGAGGGAGATTTACTTGGCCAATAATTCCATTTCCGCCCTCGCTCCCGCCGTCTTCTCCGGCCTGGAACAGCTCGTCTTGCTGGACTTGAGTCGGAATACTTTAACGAGTCAGTGGATCCGAGACAAAATGTTTCACGGACTCAGTCGCCTGATTGTGTTGAGATTGTCAAGTAATCAATTGAGTTATGTCGACGGCAGTATTTTCCAAGATCTAACCAGCCTCCAGTCTCTCAGCCTGGATAATAATCGGATTGAGTCCATTCATCCCGACGCCTTTGCCAGCCTCAATAATCTTCATCTCCTCCTGTTGACCAACAATCGAATTACAAGTCTCGACTCGAGAGTATTTTCTCATCTATTTTTGTTGAGACAATTATTTCTCGATCACAATAAGCTCCGGAGCTTGGAGGACCGTCTTTTGACCAATTGTACCAATTTACAGGTAAAAAACCGTTTTAAATACTTAATAATAATGCTAAATACTGTAGATTGTAGATCATTCAAATTTTTTGCTATTTTAGGATTTCTACTTAAAAATCATGAAGAATTTCATCAAAAGAGAAAAAAGTTGTTGTGTGTATATATATTTTTTCCGTTTTTGTAGGAGAAAAAATGCATTGAGTAAATTCGGGAATTAAGACATGATGATTATTTGTGTAATTTTCAATAGGATTTGGGTCTGGCTGACAATCTGCTCCAAGAAGTGCCTCTCGCTCTCCGCGTGGGTTTAAAGTCGATTCAAACCCTGGATATTGGAGAGAATCGGATCGACTCCCTGACGAACGACTCCTTTTCCGGGCTGAATTCTCTGTTTGGTCTCCGAATGGTGGACAATCGCCTCATCGAGCTTCCACGAGGATTCTGTGACTCTCTACAAAAGCTGCGAGTTCTCAACTTGGCTCAAAACCGGATTCAACGAGTTTCCCCCTTCGCCTTTACCAATTGTCAGGAGATCCGAGCCTTGCGACTGGACACGAATCAGTTGGAAGAACTCCCCACCAGCCTTGTTCCCCAGCTCCCCAATCTATTGTGGCTTAATGTGAGTGAAAATAGACTGAACAGTGTGGACTATCGGTCAATTCCAGTTGGAACGGAATGGCTGGATTTGAGCCACAATCAAATTGAAACTATCTCGGGCTTTGAAGACAGCATCATCAATAGTAACAGCAACAACAACAAAGTCCCATCGCCTCAACTCCGAGTACTCGACTTATCATTTAACAAGTTGACTAGTTTGGATGCTTCCAGTTTTCCGGGTAGTCTGGACACTCTGCGAGTGAATCACAATCGAATTACAAGTGTTGCTCCGGATACCTTTATCCGCTCGTACAACTTGAGACGAGTCGAGTTGGTGAGTAATCAAATGGAAACGTTGAGCTTGCTGTCGTTGAGATTCCCCCCGTTGCCGATGGGCCGCGGCCTCCCCGAATTCTATTTGGGAAGAAACCCCTGGAGTTGCTCCTGCTCCATGGAGTGGCTAATCCGAGCTAATACTCATGTCAATCAAATGACGGGGACGACGAGTTCGAGTTCCTTTCCAAATTCGAATTCTAATTCAAGTCCGAGAATCGTTGACCTGGATGATATCACATGTTCACCCGTATTCTCCAGAAATACAAGTCGTCTCGTCTCTTTGAGGGACCATCAAGTCCAGTCCACTGACTTTCTCTGTCCATACTCCAGCCACTGCTTTGCTCTGTGTGGATGCTGTGAGTACGATCATTGCGATTGTCACATGCAGTGCCCCGACCAGTGTAGCTGCTATCATGATGAGTCATGGGGTAAGATATAATAATAAATATTTGCTTTTATCTTTTATTTTTGTAAAATTTTACATTTTTCCTCGTAATTTTAAAACTTTCTACTAAAAGTATTTTTTTCTATGAACTATTTTTCTTCATCTCTCTTTATTTTTTACTATAAAAAATTGTATAATAAACAATTTTTGCATATTTTTTCTCTTCATATTTTAGGTCGGAACGTTGTCGACTGTTCAAATGCCAATCATATCGAAGTGCCCTCAAATTCCCCGATGGACGCCACCGAAATCTACTTGGATGGAAACAACATCCGGGAGTTGAAAAGCCATGCCTTCATCGGCAAGAAGCACACCCGGGAGCTCTTCCTCAACAACAGCCGAGTTGAATTCATTCGGAACAAAACCTTCAACGGCCTCAAGTCCTTGTGGAATCTACACCTGGAAAACAATCTGCTGACGGAGCTCCAGGGCTTTGAATTTGCGGATGTGGAGAATCTCCGGGAGCTCTACCTGAATAACAATCTCATCAAGACGATCGGGCCAACAACTTTCTCCGGGTTGAAAAGCCTACAAGTTCTTCGGCTGGATGGAAACTTGTTGGTCTCCCTCAATGTGTGGGAGCATGTGAATGTTATGAGTGTGAATGGAGTGGGTGCACTGCACAGTTTGTATTTGTCGGACAATCCTTGGTCCTGCAATTGTGAGTTTATCATCGCCTTCCGCTCCTGGATCTTTAGCCACTCGGGCGTCGTCAAGGATCTGACGATGACCACTTGTCGGATGGTGGCAAATCAGGATCGTGAGGACTTGAAAGTGTTGACCTCGGACAATTTGAGTACGGCCATCTCCACCATTTGTCATGGGCCGAGTGAAAAGTTAGTGAATGTGAATTTGGACGGGGGAGTGACGAATGCGGGAAGTTTGCCGGGAGGGAACTTTAACCCCCATGATAATATCTTGAGTGATGAGCATGAAGTGAATGTGAATGTTTTAAATCATATCCCGGGTCATGAGGAGGAGTCTTCCTTGTCCTCCTCTCACCTGGACAACAACAACGACAATGTGAATATGAATATGAACATGAATGGGAAAAATGTGAACAGTGAGATGATAAATAGTAACGACGACACCATCATTGTGAGTGACTCTGGGATTTTCTGGACAATTTTAGTGGCCGTGATTGGCCTCGTTTTGATCCTCTTGGTTCTCGTCATCCTTTTCCGGAAGGAGATTTACGAGCGACTCAATGACAAAGTGAATCCCCACTTTTTGTGCTCCCCCATCTTGTGCTGTGGTCCTCGGTGTTGTCGGAGTGGGAATGGGGGTAGTGGGGGTTGTCGAAATGAGGGGAAGAAGGGGGTGGGTCATAATAATAGTGCCGGTGGGGGAAATGGAATCATGGGGGATGACACGGAAAAACTGTTTGATGCCTACTTCCTCTATGGGAAAAGGGATGAGGATTTAATCCTGGAGAAATTGACTCCGGAGCTGGAACATCGAGTGCCCAACTTTTTTCGACTGTGTCTCCACTATCGAGACCTCTGTCTCAATCCCTCCAACCCGTGGAACTTTGAGATGGTGATGAGTGCCTGCGATGCAAGCAAAAGGGTGGTCCTCGTCCTCTCTCAGGGTTTTCTCCAGAGTGAGTGGCAAAATCCCGAGATTCGGGCCTCCATCCAATTCGTCCTGAGTCGAAGTGAGGTGCAAAAGAAACTCATTGTCATTCTCCTCCCGCCCCTCAGTGAGCATCATCTACAGGCCATCAATTTTAATTTGAGTGGTCATCAGCAGTATCCAGACTTGGCCATGAATTTGAATATCAACGGTGCCTTGTCCTCTCCCCCTCATCCACCCTCTCACCATCTCAACAACAACAAATTCGGCTTTGGCAATGCCAGTCTCCTCAAAAGCTCAACTCTGGAGTATAGCGACTCGAATTTCTGGAGCAAATTTAAACTTCTCCTCCCCACTCCATTACATTCCTCCATTTCACACTCGGCGGATCATCCCATGCTCATCCCCGCCACTTATACAATCAGTCGACATGGAGACACTTTTCCGCATCCCCAGTCTCACAATGAGAGGCAGCAGCAACAACAACAGCAGCAGCAACCTCATCATCAAATTATGGGCAATTCCAGGAATAATTTAATGATCCCTCCCTCGTATGAGCAGCACTCGCTTAGCTATGCTAATACGACCCTCATCAATGCTCCCGCCCCTCCTCCTCCCTCCACCCTCTTGTGGCAAGCCGGGATGAAGGACAATGTAAACAATATGATACCCAGTCAGATTCAACTGCAGACTCGCGGAATTCTTCCAGTTCCAACCGCCCCCTTCAACGAGAGCTTCCGTCGTCATCAGCAAGCTCATTTCAATCAACATCATCAACAAAAGTTGAACCATGGCCATGGTCACGGCCATAGTCATCGTCAACCCAAAAATCGCAGTCATAGTCATCGCCATCATAGTCACGAGCACCAGGACTCAAATTGCTCCAACATTTCAAATAATTCAAGGCAACCTCTGCAAGGCTCCCCTTCAGCCGGCTATTCCTCCAGTGTTGAAACAAATATAAGTTCCAGCAATGAAGAGCTGGATCATGTTTATTCTACGCTGGACTCTCCCATGCACTCCCCCAGTGCCCACAACAATATGAACAGTTTTAATAATAGTCGACAGTGTAGCAATAGTTGTACTTGCAGTGGCAGTGCGAATAATAGTAATCATACAACGACGACCAACACTAGTGCGGATAACTCGTCGAACAATAGTTGTTGTGTTGTTAATTCCAGTGGTAATAATACTAATAATCCCAATAATAGTATTATTATTGGTAGTAGTAGTGGTAATAATCCAAATAACTCAAATAATGTTGGTCCGTGTAACAATAAACTAATTAATCCATATAGTCCGACCAACATCAATAATAATGGAGATCCTAATACCATGTACTTTGTATGATGATGAATGATGAGCTGACTGAAAAAGTGAACTGATAAGCGAGAACATTATGTATTATTATACTATTTATATATGTGAAATAATTCAAGTCGACTTTTAACGTTGATCATGTGTTTATGTTTAATTTTAACTTGTTCTTTACTTCGTGTGTCGAGTCGTTTTACATAATATATGTACTTGTTGTATAATAATAGTAGTAAGTATTATTATTATTATTATTTTATGTAAGTATATCGTCGCATTGTCATTGTCGTCGTCCTAATATTGCAAATTCATACAATATATACTTCCTCTCAAAATATCGGGTCACAACGAATGTACTTGCTAATCATTATCATTATTTTATTATTTTTAAGTATATTATCTTAAGTATTTAGTAAGTATATAAAATATTAAATACTTTATCGTTTATCGGCTACTGTTGTCGTCGTTGTCCATTTATACACCATACCGCATACCGTGTGAGGTATTATCATTACTTATTATTTATTATTATTATTATTATCAGATAATAGTCAACTAGCTCCAAGTTTTTATGATCATCACACATTATATTTATTGTTAATCTTTTATGAGTATACATATATTATGTATCCTATACGTTATATTGACATCTCATTTTACGTGTTTGAATATAATATTTCATATTACTGTGTTATTTTCTTCTTGTTTTATGTAGTATTAGGACTCAACTCAATATGTGGAGTAAGTAAATAACCTTACTGTGGGTGGAGTCCTATGTACATACTATATAATATTGTTGTTTAGTATGTACAAGTAGATTTTCTATAGTATCTGTCTGAATTTTATTTTATTAGATTTTGATAATATACTTTATCCTATCTACCTATCTAGTATCTAGTTATATCTGATATAAAATGTTCAATCATGCAAAACAAAAACTAATATTATGAAAAATATTACCAGTATACAAAAATACATACTTAAGTATGTACATTTACAACATCATGACACGGAAATATTTGTATTATCTATTTCCTCATTTAAGTTTTGTATGTAATTTGTAATTTGGCCTTACAACAAACAACTAGAAAATTTTAAAATGTATGTTTTACAAAATTACAAGCTGATGATTGTAGATTAAAATATAAATACTTAACATACCTTTTACCTAGTATATTATTATGTACACACTACACACAGAGTGATCTTATTATAGCTACTCTATATACTTTAAAAACTGAAACTGTAGAAAAAGGAAAGGGAAACCTAAAAAATGTAATCCTCTTGACACTTTTTGACTTTTACTTTTTTTATAATCTTGAACCATTATTATGTATCTAATAACTGTTCTATACTTTTTTAAAACCAAAGACTGAATAGACTATACACATATATACATATAAATATATTATACAATATACATATTGTATATTGAAACATATAC
>JAQIVE010005574.1:0-12702 GCA_034698285.1 Sminthurinus bimaculatus | reverse complement strand
GTGGTAGTTGTACGTCTATTTCAACATAATTTCTATATAAATATTAAATATTTATTCCATTTTTTTATTTTCTTGGAAAACTATTTGCATCAAGAAAAATATAACACACAACAAAAGGCCTTTTACAATATAATTCTTACTTCATTGCCCTTCGATTTTAGCTGTTCGATTTCATCTGACGTGAAGCTCGCCATTGATATTGATTTAACTCTGTGAGGAGGGGTCAATCCGCGTCTATGTTTTACAAAAACGAAATAAAGATAATATAACATAAAATATAAAATATTATATTACGAGAGGCCCGATAATATACTACCATACATACAGATGTATGTACTATGTATTTAAATATACAAACTAACAGTTAGTATGTGTACTACTGAAGTTGCTTGAATTCGTTCGTTGAATTACATAGTTGTAATATACGTGTGTAAAAATAAACGAATGATACAACCGAAATGATAGAATTAATGAGGGATTTCTTGAACATATATAGCCAGGGGAATCGAGAATCAATAGAGACCGAAAAAAATTTATACATTGAAATGATATAACGTACAATAACAACTACAGCATATACATCATACTGCTATTTTTAGTGGTCAGGTCAGGTAGCCTAATACAGACATTTTGGTCTAAAAACACTGGAACTAAATTAGTAATAATTAATCAATGATGTAATGTGAAAGAATGATGGAAGTACATACAATGTGTATAGTGTATACATTCTTTAAAAAATCACAGGCCTGTGCAATAAACATTCTTTGTGAAAAAAGGACATTTTATACAGCAATCAGCATTGCGTCACTCACCAATGTTGATGAAAATAAACATGATTTACACTACATCATAAAATATAACAGTCAAACAATGAATGCTTCAGTTTCATTTAGAAAATGTGACACAAGAAATTTTACTATATACTGGCTACCATTTGTCATACACATATTATGTGTCAACATTTTTGCTGTTAAGAACGTTTTGTACATATACTTTGTACACTAATTCTATTTTACTGACAAAAGTCAAACAAATTTAACCATCAACAATGTTCTAATAAAAAGCGATAAAAAGGGTAGTATACTACTTTTTTCAATGAAGTTTCATTATATGAATCATTGACCTATAAATCACTATCAAAATCATACAAAAACAATACGTCATAAAAATTATTAAGAACTGCATTTAAAGCAAACATAAGTCAATCACTGACGATGTTTAAAATGAAAGGATAAACAATAACTTTCGAAATCACAGCATAATTCTTACTGTAACGAGTAACGAGACACAGACAAAAGACAAACACAGTAGGTACATGCTACTCTATGCACATTTAATAAACACAGATTACTACAATCGTTTTCGCTACTCATTTTTTCATTCATTCAATGACAATTTGTGACTCATATGCTCATGTTTACTCAAGTAAGTGAATGTCACATTCACCTTTACAAACGTGTAACGACAATGATACAAAAGTTTAACAATCAACTAATACACCATGTTAAAAAACAACAAACAGCAATATTATTGCTCTTCAATCTTCATACACATTATTTTACATTATGATGTATGAATGAGAAGGTAAATATCCGATATATGTATATCCGATGCATTTTTCAAAGCATAAAGTAAAATCAATCAATTTAAGGAAGAAAAACAACTTACAATAAACCACTACATGTCATACAGACGTAGGACCCGATGGTGATGTTGACATAAGTGGGCCCTAGACAATTGAATATAATTTAAATCAATTAGATTTTCACCGGATAAAAAAAATGAATAGTCTGGTGATACATAAAATGGCAAAACTATAGTTTATTTATACGAAAAAATTTAAAAGAAGAAAAAGAAAGTTTTACCTCGTTGTCCGCAATCAAAACAATGTTTGTTACATGGAATATGCACCAACTCCCGGAGAATTTTGATATTTGGATCCTCTTGAGCTTTCATTTTGCCATTTAAACTACCGGATGACTTACTCATCTTGTTGCAAATTATCTACTTCTGTTTCTTCGAGACTGTATTTTATGTTGGATTCTATAAGAAAAGAATTAACAAAAATAAAAACATTACTTTAGTTCTTTAATTTACTTCTTTACTTGTCGTCTTCAAACTCTATCGCTTCATACGCATCAACAAATTCATAATAGTTTATACTAGAGCAATACTATAGTATTTCAACTGCTTTTAGTAGTTAGCCTATAGATTATATGTACAGTACTTTAATTTTTATGGCATTCATTTACACATCACGAAAGCAAAATAATTGAGGTTAAATAGAGAGTTAAATGAAACGGAGAACTTTGAAGTTCAAACACGTCCATACACCATACACAATTAACATGACATTTCAGTTTAAGTAACTAAACTAAATGAAATCCATTATTTAATGGATAGTAGGATACTGGCTGGATATATTGGATACACAATCAAGAAATTTTATTGTATAATAGGTACAATAATTGTATTAAATATTCTAAAAAATTTAAGTTATGCAGCACTACTAGGTTTCTAAATTAATCAACAATTTGTTGACAGCAAAAATGTCAAAAATCAAAAATAATCACATACTTAAATGACAATTTTTGAAATAGTACAAAAAGACAACAAAATACTTATGAAATTAAATGATGAGTTTTTTCAAAAAAGGTATAACTGTAATGTGAAATGTGAACTTACTTGCTTGAATGGATTAATTGTTTTTTTGTCTTTTTGTCCTTTTTTGCACGTTCCTCTCACAGTCACAGTCCACAGTTAAGAAGTTGAATATTTAATCATGCACTTTTACTTAATAAGTAGTATACAGTATGTTGAAATAATATCTTGTTACTAAATGTATGCAAAAAGTCACAAATACACAATATTATAATTCAAAAATTGTCTTTCTCTGGTATTTGGTATTATCTCGAAGGGAAGAAGGAAGAAAAGGAAGGAAATGAAGTCCTCCTTGTTGTTGAGCTCTCGTTGTCACACTTCACACATTTCACTGTTGTATAGATACTTCATCGCCTACTCAAGTGTATATTGTATATGAGTATATTAGTACTAGGTTTACTATTATTATACGCACATAGTTTGTAGAAACTTGCAGTGACTAATAATATGTATAATATTTCCGATTTAACTTGAAGTTTTGCAGTGTACAATAGTTTATATAATGGTGATTGGTGATGCTGCTGAGGATGATGATGAATAAAATCGAATCGAAGCTAAAGATAACACGAAAAAATGACGTCAGTTGGGAAGTCTTAGCGATTAAAAATTTTAAACAATAAACTAAATAGTTAAATATTTATGTATCATTTGTAAAATTCAAGACTTGGTAGTTTACGCCATTACTTATTACTTACACACAAAATCTCAGCTGAATAAAAAGCCACAAGAATTTTGTAGCAAAGGGATATTCCCGTAGTTTCCTTTCTTACTATATACTATATACTATATTTACTAAGATTTCAAAGAATGATCTTTAAAACATTCACTTCTATTTTCGTGGTTTCCTTTTCATTCATTAAATAAAAAATTAAACGCACTTTTGTGTTGATATTTTTTTTAAATAGGAAGTTACAAGTTACAAATGAGTAAACACAAAACCTGTTTAAATTTTAAGTAAATGGGATCGTGTCGTATCAAGACACGAGCTCACACTTGTATTTTTTGTTATAATAGATTTTAATTTTTAAAAAATGATTTTACACATCTTCTAGAGAAAATACTCTCCTCCTTGACCTTTGAGTGGAAGAGATGATACTTATTGCTTACTTGTAACGTACGCCAAGATGTATTCCTATGCGGCCTATATATATTATATTAATCCTTATTTTTTTCATGTTCATTTTTATATGGGTTGACGGTTGTTTTTATTTTCGTGGTGTAAAATACCAAGTATTTTCAGTACTATGTAGTAAATATGTATGTATATTATAAATATGTACTTACTTGAGTATGTGTTGGAGGGCAAAAAGCACATTCACTCAAATATTATAATAGTATATAATAATCTGCTCTTATTTAACCTCTGTGAAATATTCTGCTATTATTTATTTCTTCTCTCTCTCTCTCCACAATTAAATAAAAATACATAATACAACAACAACGACTTTTACAAGGAGGAGGAGGACTACAACGACGACGACGATAAAAGTCCGTCAATAAATTGAACAAATGCAATGTAGGTATGTATGTCACTTACGAGACTTGCTATAATATCCTACACATAAAAGTAAAAACCAGACTTAATACTTTTATAGAGGTATATATTTAATACCCCTCTTGTATACACATACACAGAATACATACATGAATGTAAAATGTAAACGTAAACTCCAAGTCGTTTCCTTTCCTTGCATCTGTGTGTATATATTATGGATGTAAATACGTATAATAATATATTCCCTTTACAACAACAAGAGAAAAGACGACGAGCTCTTCTTTTGCTCTTGGCGTATACTATACAATACAATATTAGTATTATTATGTATTATGTTAGATTAGGTACCAAGACTAACATGTGTAACTTAGCTGACTTTGTCACAATATAAAATAACATACAAGTAAATATTTCTGTGTATATACACACATACATATTTCAAAGCGATAGGGTGGGTCAGAGTTGGCAGTTTCAAACGGGTAAATACATCAAAATATTATACAATATGCCACACAAATGCATTAGGAAGAAATCCCTCAGTCTAAAATTTCAAAATAAAGGGCAAAGGCTGAAATTTGGACAATTTGAAAGAAAATTTAAATCGAAGCGGAAAGAGTGAGACTGGCATACGAAATACTATATTATAGTGTGTTGATTTAGAAAAGCGATTGACAGTCTCACTCTCGCTTAATCTTTGAATTAATTAAAAGGTATTTTAGAAAATGTCTGTCTTAAAATGAACCTGATGAGTTTTTCCGTGTCGCCACAAACGTTGCATATTAATATATTATACATACATAGGTATGCATCAGTATGTACCAACTCGGTGTGTGCCATTAGCATATATACTCATTGTTAACATACTATCCAATACATCCCTATAATATATGTATGACTATATGACTCATTGTTATTATTATTATTACCTAGTAAGTACTATGCATATGATTTTATATTATGAGAACCAAACATTACAGCTGCTCGCTGGTGCACCTTTTTACAGCTATATGAGATGACTGCACCTATACATACTGAATATACAACAGTAAGTGCATAAGTAACAATAACATGATCACATAGGATAGGATAGGGAAAAGCTTCAAGATTGAAGATACACATAGTCCATAAGTACAATAATGTGCCCTCTTCCTTGTCCTTATAATATAATATACATATTTGCTTGCACCTTACCTCAAGCGGTAGGAGATGCAGATTCACATATACTATTTACTATACACAGATAGAACAGAAAGTATGATTTATGTTATAGTTAATGGGTATAAGGCTATTATGGCTGTGGCTAAACCCTAAAGACGACTGACAAAACAACAAGCCAAAAGTGTATCATATATCATTTGATGATTTCCCTATACATTACATGCTATGTTAGCAAAAATAGTCTGGTATAAAGATGCTCGCGATGCAAAGTTTGCACTAAAGACTAAGACTATATAAAGGGTTAAATCATTTAACTCAAACGCAACGCATGTATATGACAGCGTGTTTTGCTTCAACGACGAATAGTGTGCAATATCATACTTATACGACAGTCAGCAGTCTCAATTTCCCATGAACATGTATTATACATAGTATGTACATACAAAATTATCATATCGCTGTATACTTGTCTCGCTCCCTCTCTCCCTCTTTCTTTTCATATTTAACTTGCAATATACATAATTGATTTGAGTACAATAATACAAGACTGTAAAAGAGCTAAACTTGCAAAGTATCTAAAATCACTTATCTAAAGAGTATGTATATGTACATATTTCATTTATATGTAAAAGAAATGCGATATGTATAATAATATCTCATGGCAAAAGTAAGTAGTAAGTACACTAATATATGCGTAGTACAATTACTACTTTATGACTTCCATCCCCATTAATTATAAATAAATAGAATACTCTGTAAATTCATTATGTATAGCATGTGTAGATTTATAACAGTCAAGACACTTTAATTTCCCTGTGTCACGATCATTTCATCGAGCTTAAACAAGTGCAATGCAATACACAATGTAAAGCTAATGTAAAGCATATTCATCGTTCATTGTACAAATAAACGCTGATTAAAGAGGCTGTGCTGATTATTTTTTTATTGTATTCCTATTCCATGCCGACTACTATAGCCAGTTTTGATGAGTTTGCTCCTGAAGTGTCAGCTACGAAACATTAAACCCAAAGAAATATTCTACCACATTTTTACTAGTAAATGGATGCATTATTCTATCGATGATCGTGATTTTGTCCAATTCTTATTGTTATTGTATGTACATACAAATTACATACTTTAATATTATGTTTCTCTTGTAACTAGATCTATCACTAATCACTAAAAGTTCTGATGTACGTATTCGGTAAATAATTTGTAAAAACTCTTTTATATGCATAGTAATCACTTACTTCAAAGAAAGGGAGGCACATATACTTACACGGCAGAGAGATCTCGGACCACCAGGAAGAAATGGTGCAAGAAGTCAGGAATCAGGTTTCCAGTTCCCTAGACATATGTACGTGCGTTGCTAGAAACTGGACTATAACACACACAACATACAAGAAAGCATGCGTTAAGAAAATTATAATGTCTTGGTTGATGGTAATAATTTATAATGGACGTACCTATAAAACTACATATTATAGATAACTTGAGTAGAAAATTGTGAAAAATACTTACATTTTCCATAATATATTGTGGTTATGCCATAAAACATAAAACATAGTTCATGATATAGATGCATTATTTAATGGAACTGACATGACACGCTTAAGAAGAATTTTAGCCTGGCTCAACTTGTTGAACTCTTGTTCTTACACCTAAAATATAGATACAGTTATGATTCTCGTTTCGCCTCATAATCATCTAGCTGAACATGAGCATGAAAAAACGTTAACTGAAACAGTAAACAAAACTAAGATATAAAATATAATATGAACCAACTATTTTGATAAAGTTTTGTAAACAAAAAACTAAAAACTAAAGTTACTAGTCTTTTCCATCATTTATTCTTGGACCGTAAATTATAATTTTTTTATAATATTATGATAACTGTTTATATTCATAATATATTATAACATATTGTACATTTGACATTTTTTGACATCTTTTTTCAGCAGTATAGAGTAGTAATAAATCCATATTAATTAAAATAATTAATATTTCTTTATTATTGAAGTCAACTCACGCTGCGCCGAAAAAAACATGTATCAACTATGTATACACACATGTTATTTAAAGAATAACATAATATCATAAAATACCCACTACACGGTTAGCGATTTTGATTATGGTTCGTTTTCATGCAAAATATATCACCATGCTATCATTTGGTAAATAGATTTTTACACATCATAACATGTATTATGTATAATACATTCTCTTGGAATTAACTCATAACTTGTAATATTATGGGTTCCCGTAGAAAATGTAAATGATGATGACTTGTCAAGATACACATTTCTTCTCCTTCATAATTTAACAGTTTTGAATTTCCAGACTTGTAACTGAGAAACAAAAAACGGGATTCTACCATTATATTATTACTGAGAGGCAACAATTTTTTTTGAAATCTAGACATGTTTTTCAAAAGTTTGCAATCATTTTTCTGGGAGTTTACAACTTGTTATTTAACTGTATCTTAACTGACATTGAATATTTGTCACAGGGAGTTAAAATTAATCAAATGAATGATAACATGGACACTTGATTCATCTTCTACTCCGAGCTTATTTTATGCAAAGAACACACGCGTTGCTGAAGTAGAGTCAGAATTAGTTTTTGCAGGATCACAAACGTATCTAGATATTAAATATTACTCGTATGCGCATATTTGAAATACATATTATGGTATTCTGGTCAAGAATACAAGGAAGTTATTTCAAAGGTTGACTTACTCTTATTGTACTGATAATGTTATGTCGTTTACAATATATAGCAATATATTTAGGGTTACTCACTTGATTTGTATATTATATACATGAATATAATGGCAATTACATTTTTAAAGGTATAACATATCATCATAGTATTCAGTACTTAATAAATAAGAATGATTAGCGATCGATTTCTCCAAATACGACGTCTAAAGTACCAATAATAGCTACGATGTCTGCCAAAAATGACCCTCTTCCAATTTTATCCAAAGCAGCGAGATGAGCGAATCCGGGAGCTTTTATTTTACATCTGTAGGGTTTTGATGAACCGTCTGATACTAAATAGACACCAAATTCACCTGGTACAAAAAAAAAATGGACCAAAATATAAATTAGAATGGAAAGGTTTTGACTTTTATTTATTGTAATTCGTATACCCCTGAATACTTTTTCTTACACACAACCCAATAGGCTTTTTTTATAGAAGTTTAAGAAATAAAATTAATTATTTTCATATCTTTATTAGCACAATACATACCTTTAGGAGCTTCGATTGCAGTGTAAGTGGCACCAGCCGGAACTGTATATCCTTGTGAGAATAACTTGAAATGGTGAATAATGGCTTCCATAGAAGTCTAAAATGTTTTCAAAAAAGAAGAAAAAATACTCAAATTAAGACCATCAAAGCAACACAATTCTTTTCAATATGACGCGAGATACAAATGAACATACAATGTAATATAAAATACTCTCTCAATTCATGAATACTACAAACTTTGAAAATTAATTTAAAACAATAGTTGCTGTTACAAGCCTTAATTGAAATGTACTAACCTTCATTTCCATACGAGAAGGTGGTGTTACTTTAGCATCATCAGTTTTGACTTCACCAGGAGGCATTTGATTTAAACATTGCTCAATTATTCTTAATGATTGACGCATTTCCTCCACACGGCACAAATACCTATCAACAAAGAACGTTTTGCGTGAAAGTTAAAAATACATAATATACGGACACCATAGGACACGACTACATATTACACATAACTATAGAAAGGTACAAAAAAAACCTGTAATTTTTCGAAAAAAAAACAACTTTTCTCCCAATGGATTGATAAAAATACAAAATACAGAAGGATCTCTATAATCTTTAGTCAACTTATTCGTTCCAAAAATGATGCCTAAATGGAGGTTCTACTGTTGTTACTTTTTCTTAATACAAAATTTAAAATCACATTTTTACCTATCATAGCAATCTCCATGTGTTCCAATCGGCACATCGAATTCAACTTTGTCATATGCGTCGTATGGTTGGCTCTTCCTCAAATCCCACTTTATTCCGGATCCTCTTAGCATAACACCACTGAGATGATCCATACAAATAAAAATCTTTGTAAGTTTCTATGTTATACATACATTTTTTCACATTTAATATTTATCAATAAGTTTTACACAATTTTATTTTGTACAAAAGTGTACAAAAAAAATATGTGAAATGTAATATGTAATGCAATTCTGAAAGGTATTAAAAGACCATGGTATTCATTCTTATAAAAAATAATACATAATTATAAAATATATATATATAACCCGATAGAATTACCTGAATCCTAAATTTAAAGCATCTTCAGCCGAAACAACGCCAATATCGATTGTCCGTTGTTTCCAGAGTCGATTTTCTGTTAACAAATCTTCGGTCTCATCTAATCTTTCGTTAAATTTTGAAGAAAACTCCCAAATATCGTCCATCAACCCAAGTGGCATATCCTATTTATTTTAAGAGATAATAAATGACAAATTTTTAATTACATTTAATACTTGTATTGCATTGAAGTAAAATATTTTTTGAAAGAATAATAAATAATTGTAAAAAAAGTGTAAGAACTTACGAGTGATACACCACCAGGCCGGATGTAAGCTGCGTGCATTCGAGCACCAGAAACACGTTCGTAAAACTCCATCATTTTCTCTCGCTCCTCAAACAACCAAAAGAAAGGTGTAAGAGCACCGATATCCAAAGCATGAGTACCAACCGCCATGATGTGATTTAATATCCTCGTTATTTCCGCAAACAAAACTAGAAATAAGAAATGAAAACAACAAATTTAAGTACATTTTGGCATACCAAATAGTTATAGTATAGATCAGAAATGAAATCAGAAAAAGATAAATAGACAGCCTCCTTGATTGTCTTCTTAATTTTAACATTCGTGTATCATGATTTCATTTGTAACATAAAAGATTA
This sequence comes from Sminthurinus bimaculatus, assembly GCA_034698285.1. Taxonomy (NCBI): domain Eukaryota; kingdom Metazoa; phylum Arthropoda; class Collembola; order Symphypleona; family Katiannidae; genus Sminthurinus; species Sminthurinus bimaculatus. The sequence continues at coordinate 2,426 of JAQIVE010005574.1, read as the reverse complement.
TTTGACAGCTTTAATGTGTTACCTCGAATGTATTGTGCACGGATTGGTACTTGAATATTCAAAAGTTTTTCCACGGCCAAAGAATAGCATTGCTCATTACACATCATAGAGACGTAGTCAAGTCGATCAAAATAGGGAAGTGCTTGGGTGTAGGTTTTATACTCAATTAGTTTTTCTGTACCACGGTGAAGAAGACCAATATGAGGATCGGCTCTCAGAACCATTTCACCATCAAGCTCCAAAATTAATCGCAACACACCGTGGGCCGCTGGATGTTGAGGGCCAAAATTAACAAACAAATTCTTGACATCCTTCTCCAACATTTGGATTTTTTCATCAAACCTTGAAACTCCAACCCTAAAATGGTCGGGGGTGTACATGACGGGCGTATTATACTGTTTCAAGTAGTCTATATCTGGATACCATTTTCCAGCATTTCTCTGTTGTTGGTGACTGTATAATGTAAAAAAACACAAAAAATACACAGCACATTAGGACATTTCATCGAGGATTACTGAAATACAATAACAACAAGAATTGAGAATAAAATTGTACAAAGTATGTACAATTGTTTGCACCGGTGATGGTTTTGCAATTATTATTGGTTATACTTGAGTATTTCGTTTATAACTATACATACAATATTTCATTCCATCAAAAGTTCTACAACTTTTCTAAATCGTGCTGATTCCATAACATACATACTCAAATAACAACCGCATAAATGATAAACCTTGCAACTTTAACCTGCTAAATGTGTTAAAAACTACTAGAATGATTTTTTTAAGAAACTAAGAATGAAAACAAATAACAAATGTGAAATGAAAGATAACTTTGAATGTATTTACAAATTTACAAAACAATGATGTACTTACTTAACAAGGGAATTCGTACTTAGAAGGCCAAGTGTTTTGACAAAATTTGGTGACCTTTTGCACAACAAATTAATGCCCAAAGCTGAAGCCATGGTTTAATTACAATTAAAGCATATGCAATTAAGTAATCTATTTAATAAACCTAATTATTCACTGTAGACTGTTGCTGGATGAAGATTTGTTATTTTTATTCCAAGATCCGAGATCCGAGAATTCAATATTACCTGTTATTCAAGGATGTTTGCAAAAAACTTCAGTCGGAAATTTCAAAGTTATTCGGCATTAAACGTAGCAAGTAGTGTATAAGGGACTTTTTCGGTATTTTCAATTTTCTAAGCTTTCTTCGCTATTCATCAGTTTTTTTGTTACTTATTTACAATTTACTAATTATTTTACCTTTCGTCTTTTTATCACAATATCAGTGGATATGACATGTTATATATGTAATATGTCATACATAATACATACTTGTTGCGAACAGGAGAACATTCAGAAGATCAGCATTACACCTTATGTAGCATTATATACCATTTAATATGCCACATTTGACTTATCTATAGGAATGTCAAATCTTCAAATCAAAATGTCAGTTTAGAAATCAAGCCCCATTATTTCTTAATCTCATAGATCATATTATGCAAAAAGTATAATGTGTAATGTAATGTTACATGGGCACATAAAATAATGGCCGTAATATTTAATATTGTGATCTTCAAGAATACAATAATCTGAAGCATGTGTGCATTGTGCATGCTTCAGTATTCCGTACTTAAGTATTAGCAGTCAAGCATAACTTATAAGATAAGTATAAGTAGTATTGCCGAGTACAAAAATACTATCGAATTACAGCTTCTGCAACTTGCAAGTTTAGGAAATACTGTCCATGTATATATATACTGTCGGTATAAAATACGTACAGTAGATATTTCCTAAATCTGCAATTCAATAGTATTTATTTGTGTACTCTGCAATAAATAAATTTTGCATGCACTATGTAGTGTGAATTGAATCGGTCCAGGAGCAGAGGAGAAAGGAGAAGAACTTCAAGGTCAAATGACCTGCCTGTCGCCCGACTAAGGACTAAGGTACTTCATAGATTTAATTTAATTTTATGTTTAAAGTATGCAGTAAAATGCGCTATAAACTCCCGTACTAACGTATTATTGCTCTATGCTATTTTAATGGTCACGGATTTACTTACCTTATATTATGTTCGTGTTTATCTGCTGCGCTGTTGTGGACTTTCAGAGTTACAACTAGTAAAAGACCTTGTGTTGAGGGTTCAAAGACATGGGATGGATTTCGAAACAACGGGGTTATTGATCTGTACCTAATACTTCTTTAAGTTGTTTAAAACATTGTGTAACTTCATAGACATGTTGTATTCTGAAAGATATTTAATATCATAATCGTGCATGTAAAATTTGAGCAAAATTACTGGAAATGTAATCCAGAGAATGAGTTGGGGGTCTCATCCTCAACCTCTACGATTTTATATGAGGCACTTTTTGGAGGCGACGTCCCCGTTCGTGTGCCTTGGAAACGGTCATT
>JAQIVE010005573.1:0-12704 GCA_034698285.1 Sminthurinus bimaculatus | reverse complement strand
ATATTGTGTATGTATTTCCCTCGTCCCATAAAAATAATAAATAAAATAGAATAAGGTCAAAGTTCAGGTCAAGTCCATTATTCTCCTCGCTCTATTCATTCTACCATCTGAGACTACATCACCGTTACAATGTCTACTTTTTTACGAGGAAAGTATCCATTATCCATGTATTGCTCCTTTTGTGCGGTTGTCATGACATCAGCATACAAGCCTGTCTTTTGTGCTGCTTATAAAATGTGTGTATGCAGATGATTTTATGCACTATCTATTAACGATGTACTATGAACTATTTATTATGAATAACGCTAACCTTTACTTGTTTATGCCTTATTTACAGACCTGAGGACCAGGGAGGAGATTACGGAGGTGGCCGTCCTTGTCCGCTCTGTCGTCAAAGAGATGTAAGTAACAAATCATAAATCGAGAAGCTGCATGTTTTTTCTCGCAACTATTTATAGTTAGTCTATGCGTACAGATTCAAGCATTCTGTATTTATACACTGGTGAATGAATAGGAGTACTTAAACGTGCTTTTTTTATATGGTATAAGCCTCTGAATTTCTCTTGTATTATTGTGTATCATTATATTACCTGGAAACTAGATACTACAGATTATAGCAACTTGGGTCTCGCGTAACTTTGTACATTCATAGATCATCCCCTCAACACACACAAACTTACAAAATCTCTCTAGGAAACACGCAAATACGCTTTTCCCTCTTTTTTCCTGACTGCCCACCTTCCTCCTTCACTTCCTATTCAGGGAATTAATATTGAAAGATGTAGCACATATGTAATTGAGTGGGATGAAAGATGAATTTTTATTCCTTCCTGTTTTTACTGTGTCGCCGTATTTTTAGACAGTAATTTTTCTCTGAATTGCCTCCTTCTTAATAATAATGTTTCAATTTCGACGTTTCTCCGTATTCATTAACGTCTACATCCTTTTATATTCATTCGCAGCTGAACTGATTCAGAAAATCTACCCATTTATTGCAATAATTCAGTTATTTATACTATTTGTAATAAGTCGGCTCAGCGGATTTGCAAAGTGGGTGGCTTTTTACACTGTTACCTGTTTTTTTTTACTTGGCGACATACACGACGTGTATCCATGTATTAAATATATAGGTACACAGAATAGATACAATCTGCAAAATCTATTCCTGTACTTTTGTTCAAGTTGGTCACAAACATTGCAACGTGATTCTTTGAGGTTTCTTATTATTATAGATATTATTGACTTTTGTACAAAGGGAAAAAAGAAAAGCAAAGATATGGCTTTTGATGTGTAATCGTGTAGTTCGTGTAACATGTAATATGGGTGTATTTTCCACACATGTACACACAGACACACGCACACAACTTTCTTGGAAAATCCGAAAGGAGAAGGACAAAAGGATAAAGAAAAGAGTGAGAAAGAGTGTGATGAAAAAGTACACTTCATATTTTTTGAAAACCAAGACGGCCTTATTTTTTATAAATCATGTGTGTATTTTTGCTGCTCTGTAATTCTATGCTGCAAACCAAGTTGATATTCAGCACTCATGTTAAGAACCTACACAACACACTCTTTGTGGAATATTTCACATACTTGACATACTGGCTGCTCAGTGTGTGTGTGCATGTTCAGGCTACGAAAATAGATGTATGCTTATAAAATTGATTGTATTGAATAATATTATGAGGCAGCAGAAAAGTTCCTCAAGGGAAACACGGATATCGAATACAATAATATTCCTCTGTTTATAATGACACAAACATATACACATTACACATGCCTAATATTGATAAGGTTGTCGTGTCGTGTTCTAGCGGATATTTTCGTTTTTAGTCTTACTAGGAAAGACGAAAAGCGAAAGAAAAAACAGCCAATACATTTTGCAGTCACGATTCCTTCTTTTCTCCTTGCTAATGTACGCGAGAATTATTGGATACAACACAGTCATATTTGCCGATTTAAAAATTTAATAGATATTCAACATATGTATGTACTTTCTGCTGTTAAACTAACACAAAATTGTGATAGACGACGTCAGTATAAAAAATGTTTACATTTAAAACTTCATATCAACTGGTTGAAAATTTTGTTCGGCAAATACTGTATTATGTATCCACAGTATTTATATAATACTTAGCTTTCCTTTTTTTTCTTTTTGCAATACTCAATAAAATTTATGGTTAGACATTTAACCCATCATTATAAGGAGAGGAGGAAGAACGCACACTTTATATTTTACAGTCCTTGCATATTTTATGCGGGTTCTGACGACTAGTTAAAACCGTACACACATTATCCACAGCTTATTCTTTACTGTCTTCGTTCCTCTTTTATTGTAAATATAATGTACGTATTTCTTTGACATTTTTTAAAATAAAATGTACACAAGACAAGACATTGCACGATAGAATCTAGACAAAACTTGTCATTACATAGCATCAATATTAGTTCGACTTTAGGTCGTTTGGCTTTCACCAAAAGTAGGTAGTTCACAATAACTGATATTCATATAATACCGTAATGTGTATTGAGTATTGACGTCGATGCCAGTGTCGTCATCAGTATTAAAAAACTAAAGTATATATAAATAGCGTAATTTCATTTATGGTGGAAGCCTTTCGTCCCCTTAATTAAATGTCATTATTTATTATAACTGGGAAATTGTTGCTATCTATGAAACATGAAATATTGGCATTGGACTACTGCATAATATACCAGCAGAGAATAGGAAAAACTGTAGAAGAGAGTGTGTACTGAATATAAAAATATGACGATAATAATCATTAAAAGTATTAATAAGCATGAATATGCTCAAATTTTAATTTCCGCCGACTTTCTCCTCATATTCAGGATGTGAAAATTTAGGCTTTTATTAAAGTCTACCCATGTGTACCATGTTCTACATTGTTACTCCTGTTTTAATATTGTTACATACTACACTTTCTCTATGTATATGCAATAACCCTCTGTATGACGGTAGCCTCTGTATGGGAACACATACTATCGTCGATCGTCGTTATCTCTAACGATATCTTAATAATGGCATCATTTATATACGTAGGGGCACGAAAATTCCCACGCAACAGGAGTGAGTTTGAACAATTAATACAGTTGCGCAACTATCAATCGATTGTTGCAGGGAAAAAAGATGCATTGACGGCGTTGATGTTTTGTACACAGAAAATTTTGATGCTGCAAAATTTGCTTTACTTACAAATATTGTAAAACGTTCAATTTTTGTACAAAACTCTAAAAAACTTAAATATGAGAATTTAACAGCTTTTAGAAAGTTAATTGTAAATTTAATTGAAGTTAATAATAAAGGAACGTCATCATTTGTACAGTGAAGTGTACCATAGTACGTTTGTATCAGAGAATGAGTCATTTAATCTGTAAAATAACCATATGTGCTTGTTTCTAAATTTAGGTGAGTGGGCGAGATGGTCATCCTGGACAAGAGTGCTCCGAATGCCGAACCCTCGTGTGTAATAGATGCGGGGGAATCGCAACCCATCCTGAATCAAAGGTTAGTCTCTCTCTTCCCTTATTAAAATTTACACACATGCAGGCATGCATATTTATGTACTATCGTCATTGTTTGTGCAGTTTGTAGTTTCATATTTTGGATCCCGACCTACTTTAATTATAAATTAGCTTTTATTCTAGAAGCTATAGAGCCTGATCTAGAGAGCAAACTTTTGGCACAAAATGTACAAATTGAAACTTTTGACATAGAGGTGAATTAAAATTAAAATGTAAATGTGAATGCAAACGTAACTTACATCTCGGGGCACTTGAACTTTGTATCACTTCAAAAGCTAACATGAATAATAAAATTGGGAACCTCTTTTGTCTTGTAGTTGGTTTAAATTCTGTTACGAAATTTAGTTACACTGTATAAGCTGTTCAAATTCAAATCTCTATTTTACCCATGTACGTAAATTGTACATTGTACATCGGTGTGTTATAATATGTCTGTATGGTTAAGATTTGCAACTATTTATGTCAGCCTAATATTATAATATTTTTATTTGAATGTTGAAGCTGTCATTCTCTCTTCCCTTTTCTCCTTGGGGTTTTTAGGATAGGGTATTTTTTGCAGAAAACTCTCCGGTTTGGAGCCTATAAATATTCATATTCATATTTTGAGAGAAATGAAATGAAAACACAAAAACATCTCTCATAACATGTATGTATGTAAATGTTATGAGAGATTCACATCCCACTCTGAGAATGAAAGTAGAAAATGGGGATAATATGTTCTTTCGAGGAAAATATGTAGTCATAAAAACAAAGTAGAGAAATATATTTTGCTTTGAAATCTGAAAAAGGGTGGAAAATAATAGCCTAAATGTGTTATAGAGTATTACGCTGTATTTTCAAAACGGTGAAAGTAAATAATACATCAGGGTGGTGTCTCTGTATATGCGTGAAAACAGATGAAACCCGACGACGACTGTTGAGGGATTTAAAAGCCGTTTTATCTCGCCGTGTGTATAACTACGTATACTAGTTATGCACACCTAAATGTGTGTCTTTACATGCTTGGGATTTCCATCCTGTGTGCATCACACTGACAACAATTTCCACATGACACAAAGTTTCACGTCACATTGTTTAAAATGGTGCTACAAAATTGCCTGTCTAGTCCTTTTGGGGGTTTTCCACATCATACGTTCACAGTTGGGATTTCATCTGCTTCTCTATCTAAATACGTACTTGTACGTATTATTTTGCGGCACTTTGTACTTTTTGTCTGAAAGACTTTATGATGTACGAGTACACTACACAGTGTTCAATATAATATTATGCATAATACTTATGTACATTTTTCTCTAGAAATTACAGATGTATAATTTCAATACATCCAATCATATCTATACTTTGTGTATAAACAGTATACCGGACAGTTGACACAAATACACATGAAACCAAGATTCAAGCTGGCTTTGATACGTTTATGCTATCTGTCACATTGACAATGTCAACCTGTCAAAATCCGTGCATGACAATGACACTTTTCGTGCCCGCGTATTATTTGCTTGAGTAGACACTGGATACAATAAATACAAATTCTAAATAAATGTGTACATAGAACGTGGTCGGATATTATGTATGCGTACAACATGATATAGGATAAAAGCTGACACCCAAAAATGCTATTTTTGCTCACATCTATTTACTATACAGCCCTGAATTATTGTATTAGCCAAAGTAACACAGGAAAAGTATTTATGGGCAATGGGCATACTATTAATCGAGCTCTGCCTCTCATTGTCGATAAGGTGAATTTAGATGTACAGGAGATGATCTCTTTAATTCTTTTACAACTCTCTTAATGTGTATTGTCTAAGCATTCCTTAAAAACCTGCCATTTCCTTTCATTTCATTTAACAAATGGAGCAAATCCTGCGTCTAATGTTAAAGCTCAGACTCTTGCTCATTAAGAACAGGCGTTGATGCTAACTGCCAACATTATGAATAGAAATACAAAAAGGGTCCAATGACTTTTTACCTAATTTTCCCAAGAATATATATTCGTTCACCACAACATTGTACATAAAATATTAGACATTGATAAAAACGATCAAGAGGACATAATAAAATTGCAATAGCTGTATGGTTGTGTATAGATTTATCGTGAATGTATAAATGTAAATACTGTAAATAGTACAAAGAAAGCACGAAATTCTGTATTAAATAATGAAAATGGGATAAAAATACACAAACTTGTTTTAGTTACTTTACTCCTAATTTTAAAACCACGTGCATATTGCATGTGAATAGCTGTTTTCTTAATTGCTAAGAGTACAATGAGTATATAACCATGGTAACTAAAGAGTACTCTTTGCGATTAAGAAAACAGCTATTCATATGTATTTCTAGAATACTCACAATCTTCTAGGATTTAAAATAACAAAAACAAGTTTGTTTTGTACTCGTTAATCCCAGTATTCATGCATATCTATGTATATGGCGATTATGGCCCAATTAGAAAAGAAAATGATCCTGTGCTAAAAATACGGTTTCCTGGAATTTATCCTTGTGGGGCTTTTCTTTTTTTCTCCATCTCTTTCACTGTCTTAAATTTTCTGCTTCCCCTCCTCGTTTGTTTTGAAAACCTCATCGTCATCATCATCATTTTCATTCCTCGCAGTAATAATAGTTATTGTCATAATAATAGTAATGATAATAATTATCATCGTTATTATTACTAAACAAAATATATTTCATGTCTACTCTGACAATGACGGTAATGAGGGTGGTGTAGTGTATTAAATGTGTGTATAAAGGTTGAGTGGAGCATTCAAGGCATTTTATGGCACAATTCTCGATTTTATAGTCATGGCCTGGAGCAATGCGCTTATTGACTAACTAAAACTACAACTATGCCACAGCTGAGTGTTGGAGGATTTTCACCACCAAGCTATACTGTATACAATACAGTACTACTCCTTGTATGGAGTATTGCAACATTGAGAGCTTTCAGCGGAGTCATGTGCTTGGGCTATACACACATATTACTATTATTAGTAGTAATACATCCGTATAGGAAAATGTACGTTGACGCTTGTATACAGAAAGCATACAGCTATATAGAATTCTCTTTTGCTTTCACACGAGGAACACTAACATATTTTTTTCCAGGACGTAAATACATAGGCTCATATTATTATGAATTACGACAGCACCATGTTTGCAGTAAATTCAAGATATACTGGCACTTACATATGCTGTGATACAGGATCTATTTATTTATTCTTACAGGGAATAATGCATGAGCAATATATTTCGGTGTATAAAAAGATACGGTGCGACGTAAGTATCTTTGACTCCGAATCTGTGACTCTTGTGAGTGTGTTGAGAGATTGAGATGGTGGTGATATAAAATAAAGTGTGTATGTAAGTGAACGTACATACAAAGGTACCTCTGCCTGTCTGGCTGCTGGACTTGTGAGCTTGTAGCTTACGAGATTTCCTTTGAATTAATAAAATGTTTGAAAAGCTTTCGACACACGAGGAATTTCAAGTTCTCGTTGACTTGACCCAAATGATACAAATGTGTGCGTACTTAAATGTAGTATGGAGGGTACGTAGGAGGTAGTTGAAACAACTGTCCAATGCTAGCGATAACTTGAGGCTGGAAGAGAAGAGTTTTACTTTTTCTACAAATACATACATGAACGTACATGTGTACATATAGAGTTTCAAAAATACAATATAAGAGAGAGGTTTGTAAACATTTAAGAAGGTTAGTTCATAAGTCCTCATTGCATTAAAAAATCATGATATTTGGACCATGAGAGAACCTCTTGGGGAGATGGAAAGCTTGCGTTATTCGTTATTTTTTTACAGCACTGTACTATACTATACTTACAGAAGATACAAAGAGTCAAGAATAGACCACTTAACGTGATAGAAGAAGATAGAAAGCGACGATTCACCATAAAGTTCACACACTTGGCTTGCGATACGGTTCATTTAAGTTGAAGAGGTGGAGGGAAGGAGATTAGTGATTTCGCTTTTACTGGTCAATTAGTATATATATTCGGTTGTACAATATAAGCTAACTTAAATTGGTCCAGATGCCCAGCTTTTTACTAACAAGATTCAAAGCATGCCATTTTTTATTTGCTTAAATAAAGTTAAAAGCCACTACTGATATCATGCGATTATATATATTATGGTGTATGGATTAGGCGTAAGGTGTAAGTGCTAAAATTAAATTAGAATTGTGAAAATCTGTTAGGAAAATAAGCATAATTATAATCACCATCCTTGAATTTGGACACGACGAATAATATGGTAGGTATGCTACAAAGGCTATGTATATAAATCAAAACCTTTCTTTCTATCTGTATTTTCTTTGACTGATGTGAACCAACATCCATTTCCTCATCAAACAAAATATTTAATAAAGTCTTTGTGCTCTCGCTGGACCCTCTCACTGTCGGTCCTTCTCTCTCTCTCTCTCTCTTTCTCACTCTCAACTTTCCAACTACACATCGGTATTGTATGTAAATTTAATGTTAATGGAATGTCAAATTCTTTGACATTTCATTAACTTCAAACAACCTATCTCGAAATTCAAGGATTCCAAGCTTATATTATGCATCATGTATACGTACACAGGAAGAGAAAGACTTTTTAGCATTATATAAATTGTAACTTTTTATTACATGATATATTCATTTTAACTACCAAGCGTACAGTTGGACATGATTAAAAGTTTTGCAACTCTTTTATCTTTCACTCGCTCACTTTGATAATACTTACTGTCCATTTTTGCGCCACTTCCGCTTTCTATGTACATAACAGTAATATCATTATTATTTTATTATCTTTACAAACTAGAATGGGTCAATGTTTATGGGAATGAATTTAAAAATTTTCCAGCATAATTCCGCAGTTGCTTTTAGGCCTTCTGGTTATAAAAATCATGACAGTGTCATGTTTTAGTCAAGTCCAAAGCCAGTCTTTATGCTGGAAAATTTTTAAATTCATTCCCATAAACATTGACCCATTCTAGTCTGATATGTATTGTAGGTAGAAACATTGTGTAAATCGCAATATTATTGTTGTTTATTCGCAAGAACTGTAATTTATCCCGACGAACATATTCAAAGACAAAGTAAACAGACAGCTTGTATTCCAAAGCAAGGGACAAGCAAGAGTGATATGACTACAAAACTTTGCATGGCAATGCAGGACTATTTGCAGTGAAACATAATATTTGGATTTCTGTACATTTGAAACAAAAAAGAACAAATGTGTACGTATGACTAGGTAGACAAATCTCGTTGTTTCATCAGGAAGCCTGTTTTAAATCCGAGATTTTAGAATACAAAGGGCAAGGGACGCCTCAAGTGTTGCAGGTTGTTTACTTGGAACTTACGTTGTTAGAGAAATGAAGACAATGAAATAGCAAGACGGGAGTGTTTGTTAATCTAAATCTAATTGCATCACTTTCTAGAGACATTGAAATACATAAGTGTGGGGTCGTAACAGTTTATCCCACTTGATCATCTTCTTTATCCTTCACCTACGACTTGTCCTTTTCATCCAGTTTTTTTGCTCCATTATATTATGTATGCATGTACAATGTACGATTTATACGGCAAAGAAGGATTACTGCAAGTAAATAAAAATCCCATTACAGCATCAATGAAAGAGAAGCGGATGAAAACCAAAGAGAGAATCCTCCAATTTACCGACAATATTATACACCTGACATATACTTACACCGTGCCCATCAAATCCTCTTTAAAGACATTTTAGTTGATACAATGCTACATGTTATGGATCATTTCGAGAGAAAGAAATGAAGCGTTCAAAGCATCTGCATGTATAAATGTGTATCTCAGTTATTAAATTGATTTTGATGTTTCTTTGTTCATCTTTACTCTTGTATACATGTAGTATGTTTAATATCAAAGTATAATTTAATTAGGGTTTAGCTGTAAGAAATAGTAGAATTTATTGCTGCAAATTTAGATTGCAAAGGACTAGTGTTTATTGTTTATCAAGGAATCTCTTTGGCTCATTTGATGAAGAAAAACAAAAGGTCGAGGTCATTCATATATACATACAAATATAATGTCTTGTAACCAGACAATATAATAATATGTGAATCTTAGATGTTTTACTGCCAGTTTTTTGATAACATTATATTTTTTCGTCGTCTATGTTATTATACTTTTGGTGGCTCGACTAAGACTTTTACCGTGTCCAAGTCGATTGTTGAACGAGACAAACGTGTACAGTTCACAGGAATTATGTAGGAGTTGAATCGGTCTTTTGATACTCACTCGGCATGCTTTTAATATCGGGATCGAGATGAGAAAGAAAATGAAATGAAAAGGAGACGAAAACCATTGTATTGTATAACAATAATAATGGTAATGCTTCACTTCTCCGCTCGATCCTGCCTCACATTCTTTTATAGTCCGAACCTTAGACTCCTTGGAGAGTCCGCTCCGTTCCCTTGGTTAGTTTTCGTTCCAAATTCGGCTGGCTGGCTGGCTGGATTGGATAGCTTTGCGCTGACTTTGAGTTGGCTTGCTAAGTTCTGAATGGAGAATGGATTGGAGGATGGATGTATTTAAGAGAGCGTCATGTCAAGAGCAAAGAGTCTTTCATTTCTGGGCTCTCGTCTGCGTTTTCTTCCCTTTCTTCTTCCGTTTTTGCCATAAACCACACAATGCTCTTTTTCTGATTCTCTTTTATTCTTTCTTTCCTCTCCTCCTTTACTTTCACTTATTTTCCTTGCGTGAGCTCCCAAAGACGGGCAAAACTAGACATAATATACATGGTCTATATATTTATATACACAGCTTACCCATACAATGTTTGTATACATACACAGTACTCACATACAGATATTTTTGGGGTTCGTGTAACTATTGTACTTTTTTTGTTATACCATCAAAAATATTGATATTGCGTGCAGTTCTCGTCTTTTGCTATTATTCCTTGGTCTTGGCTTTGTCTATAGTCTATATGTATGATAATACAATTTTCGATTCTCAATTTATACCGAAAAAAAGTTGTTCATCTTCCTTTTTTATTTCGAATTTGAGTAACATTTATTAAATGCACAGTCAACTGCAAAATATTTCTCCCCTCTATTACGCCTACGTAGTCAGCATCATTGGCGGATTCAATCTATCAATAAGCCATATGAATGAAAATAACATGAAGTGCACAAAAAATGTAAAGTTGTTCAACGGCGTGTTAACAAGAAAATTGGAGGAAAAATTATTTTTCTTTCTCAAAAATTGCATTTATGTCTATACTGCATCCGCCTATTTTTAGCTATATGCAATTGAAACATTTACACGCTTGGACGAATTATATCCGATTTTTAAAAGACACCAGTAGGCTTTCTTCTATTTTTATTTGCTCAGCCGTGGGTGGTAAAAAGGAAAATCTTTTGTTTTCTTCGAAAAGTGGATGTCTATTCGTAGACATCCATGACTTGATCGTCGTCACCTTTTTTGACTCTTTATATATTATACAAGTGAGAACTTCATCTGCAACTACTTATAACTTGCCCACACTAGTTTTTGCAGTCAACTTGACCTCAAGGTTACAAGTAGGAGTGTAGAAACTTATACTTTTTTCTCGCCTGACACGCACTTTCTCAAAGCAAACAGGTCATCACCCAACTAAATATATGACTGTGTGTTAGTTACGAATTTTCTGCAAAAGTTTCTGGTTTTGTTCGATGATGATGATGTTTATTATCATTGTAATAGTGCACATAATACCACAAATCATGGATACATACATACTTATACACAACTACGTGCCTACAGTAACTTTGTAGTAGACAAACTTCTCAATGTAATGGAGGAAACCCTCATCGCATTTACAATTTACATAATATTATATTCTTTTTCTTTGAACTAATAAACGGCAAGAGTTAGATTCCTCACTATGAGCAGTACTTACACTGGATCAAGGATGTTCATACTTTATATCATATATAGATAGACATGCATCGCCATGTACAAGGTACAATGTACAGTACATACTACAGAAGCCACTCTTTCAAAATACAAGTTATACATGCAAATTAGAATTTGTCTTTATGGGCAGACATTTGTTGTGAGAACCTTCAACATAGAGGAACAACAAAGGGAAGAGAAGAAAGCAAGAAAAAGATAATGCTGTACACTTTCTCCGAATAGAATGCCGACTTTTGTGTCTAGGTACTATACATTACATTATGCATTGTAATATAACTATTATGTATATGTATGTTGTATAGTGTACAAATGTACAGGCAAAACCTTGGTTGTTTCCTACTTGTCGGTATCCAGTTATCCCTATAAAGCTTTCCAAGAGCCCTTTGAAGCTGGATTTGAATACAAAAACGAACGCGAAAACGAAAACGAATCCGAATATCACAGCTGAAACTACCCATAGTCGTATTATCCATGAATTTATATTGTATTGTGACGATGCCCAGATGGATTTACAAAATGTACTCTGTATACAGTATAGTGTACATGAATGGACGGTACGGGTCTATAATTTGCAAGGGCATCGTACTCTATGCACAATTTACAATGTGAATACGACATGCATACATACAATGATGACGGGACGGGCCTGGATGGCTAAACTGGAGGATAGATTATGAAATCTTCCTTTGTACATTTAGATTGTGTATTTATATGTATGTATATTATACGACTCCATACATATCTATTACATACTTTAGTGTTACTGCAACTGCTTAGATTCTAGCGGAGGAAAGCCACCTCAAGCAGAAGTTGTAGAAGATCTGTGAGTAATAAATAGGTTTCCCTTTCTCATCCTCTCATCCAGACAATTTTCCTTTCTTCCTCCTTCTATCCATCTCTGTCTCATTTTCCATCATCTCTGGCTCTTTTTGCTCCTCGCCTTTTCCCTTTCCTTCTAAACTGTCAGTGCAATCTATTTATGAAGATGAGTCAAGATCCAAGATTTTAGACATTCAGACATTTTGTCTATATACATGTACATTATACATATACACAGACAGACACACTCACTTTGCCCTGAGATTCGAGTCGAGTGGAAATGAGAAAATAAAGAAGAAGAAAGAGAGAAATAGAGAGAAAGCTCACAATTCTCACATTCTAGCTAGGTACTTATTATTATTATTAAGTCTTGAGCGTACAATACATGTAGAAAGAAATATACTTACATAGAAG
>JAQIVE010005572.1:0-12705 GCA_034698285.1 Sminthurinus bimaculatus | reverse complement strand
GATGATGATAATAATAATAATTCGACGTATTCCATTATATTTTTGGTCTCGTCTTTAAATTTAAAACTACTACTTAATCTACTATTCAGCCACAGGGACCGTATCAAGAAAAAACAGGACTCTAGTGTTATTATGTTACTGACACAGCTTTTGCCCACATTTAATATTTGTCTATCTTTGTGCCTTACACCCAATTTGGTACAGTCTACAGTCTCAAGTCAGGTCAACTGACAGTCTTTTAGATAACATTCAGTTGTGTATATGTAGATATAATGTATTACGTTTTATTATTTGATTTAAAGGATTTTTGTCAAAACAATAATAAGAACCATTTCTGGCGAAATTGTTTTGTCATTCAGAGTCCGACGTAATCGCTTCTTTTCCTCGTATTTGTCGGCATTCTGTATTTCCTTTCCCTACTCACCTTTTAAAATTAACAAGAAAATTCGGGATTCAAAAGAAGAAAATTTTACGTAATATCTATTAGCCTTCAGCTATGTAGGCTGTAGGTATGTTTGATTTTTAGTGATTTTATCAAAATCCAATACTTTAAGAAGGGAACGATCAATCGATTTAATATGTGCGAAATCTATGTACTTGTTGTGCATATGGTTTATGTAGTTTCAAATTTTTGTATCATATCGGATTTTTTGTTTCTTACTGATACATGTAGGTTTTTGGACAACGTCAATGACTGGAGTTTAAGATTGCATATGTGTAAGAGTAAGATATGATAGTTATACACACAGAGTTCACGCTATAATATTACAGTCTAAAGTCCAAATTGCACATTGCACACTGACACAAGATAATTTTAGCTCTTTGCCATATTATACTATACTGCTATTATTATTACTAATGAATTTTTTTATTAAGAATAAAGAAAAGACGACGTGAGTTTAAAGAGCGAGTGTGTATGATATAATAATATTATTTGTATACTGCGTGTAAATACAGTATACAGAGGGAAAGATAGAGGAGACAGGATAAACCAAGCCAAGTAATTCATTCGAGCATTTTGCTTGGTTTGTGTATCTTGACTAGTCATAATTCCATTATGTAGCTTACTTGCTCGCATCTGAGAACATTCTGGGTATAGTTGTTACCAAAGAAAAAATGTCGCCAAAGGTAAAATGAGAAAGAAAATGGACGAGGTTTTAATAGTATGGGATGTATGACACTTTGAATCGTAGTTATCGTATTAACTATATAGTCATACCTAGAAAACTGAACTGGCCTTTTTATTATGCATGTATTTATTTATTTATTTTTAAAAAACTACAAAACTCGTTTCTGGTTCATACAAGTTACAAATTACAGATCTTTAAAAATAAACTTTTCAAATTTTTCGCATGTGTTCTATATCGTCGGTATCTGTGTAGTCCATGTGTGTCTATTTGTGCAAAGTGAAACGAAAGAAATTGTTACACACACTCACACACATAACTAAATTTTGCATGAACTCAGCAGACGGTTTTGCAGATCTTGCACTAGATCTATCCATTGACAGAGAGTTGAAAGATACATGCCACATCATATTGTACGTCAACCGTATATTCTTTATTGCGTTGTGGATGGTGAACCTTTTTCAATCTGTAAATAAGTAATATTATCATTTTATCAACCATGACGCTTCTCAAGAAATCGCTAATCCTATGTGTAAATAAGCACGTCCATTAATCATCAAAATTGACACTATGCAATTTTAAATCGTGCAGTGAAATTACCACGATGGGAAGCTAGGACCACTGAAGCAATTTAATTAATGAAGTAATGAATAAACAAATCAAGGGATAAATCAATAAAATAGGACAAGTTTGTCACCTTCCATCATTTTCGCGTTATGTGGGATCAAGAATCAAGAAAGCTTGAGTAATATTTGCCTTTAAATAGAGTGTGTGTATTTGACAAAAATTAGTCCTGTAAGTGTCATGTACACAAGGATAGAACCAGAAGAAAAAAAGTTAAATCCAAGGCTTCAAATTTTAAATAAGTACAACATTATATTATAGAAATACATAGCGATGTAAAAACCAGTAAAAATGTGAGGATGATAATATACATAGATGATAGATGTAAAGATTTTATAAGGACAAAGTATTGTATCAGATTTATTATATGTTATTATTTGCAATGATGGAGTCAAAATTAGTGAACTATGAAAAATAAAAAGGAAGTGAAAATGACTCGAGATATTATTTGTGCACAATATAAAACATAAAGCGTAAACTGCATTTACTATTTATGCTGTAACTATACATTTATGTATTTCGGCACTATACTTTTGTTACTAAATTTGTCCAATTTCTTTTTTGCATTTCTTCTGACACTGCGTTTTTTCTGAGCCCTCGCTCGCTCTCTCTCTCTCTCTCTCTCTCTCTCGCTCTTTTTCTCTGATTGGAATAAATTGGTAAAAATTTGCTTTTATATGGCTTCTAAGAAACTCGAAAATCATCGCTTAGTTGTGGTGGCTTCGTATCTAATAATACGGAGATAGACATAGGATAGGGTATAATATCGGTCGTCGTACTTTTGAATTTAAGTTTAAGACGAGAGTGAATTATTTTCAGCTGACTACTACTAAAAGTCATGAACATACATATATTATTACATATGCTCCTCCTATATGTTTACATTCAATATCGTATCTTATATTACAGTGGATATTGGATATAGTATATGTGTGTACAATGCATAATCAGTGGTTTGTATATTATGTGCTTAGGTATATTTATATTTTCAAGTAGAGAAATGAAATGTAGGGAAAAATTGGACCATGTAGATAAGTATACATGAATTCACGAGGTCCATTAGATTAAAAGTGTAGCGTACGTCGTCTGTTCTATGTATTATTCTCAGCACATACCGATATGTACATTACCACTGGTAACTGGTATACTGTACTGTATCAAGTATAGTCTAAAGTACGTACAATTTACTTACTATGTATGTGTACAACTATATAATAATCTACTTTCTTCTTCTCTTTTTCTTCTACGTCGTCTTTATTGAACAATTGAAGCTGAACATGGTTCGTTTTTGAGTGAGTCGGTCGGTCGGTTAGCGTTCTCAATCCGTCTAACCTAATAAATTGCAATTGCACTAGTAAATAAATTATCTGTACATGTGTATGTACTTGTGTTTTTTCTTCAATGTATCGTGTATGGTGTACATATGCATGTTACCTATATGTACATACAATACAATAGTTTTGTGTATACATACATGTGCACAATCTTTTTTTGAATCCTTTGTAAAAATGTGCTCACTCGTCTCTCTTACTGTTTTCTTCGTTAAATCCTCCACCTTTAATTCAGATTAAGCATGGGATGCATGTGTGTGTGTGTATGTTGGGAATCTATACCATTCATTGCTTTTTTGTTTATTTTCTCTGCATAGGAATTTTGGATCGGTCGAGAATTTGAGGTTTGAGCTCCTAGCTTTGTATATCTGTCATCATTTTTTTTCTCGGAGCTTTCAACGTACATACAATGTGTATGTATGTATGCATGCATGCAGATAATACAGGATCAAAGCATAGGCAAAGGAGGCTAATATTTTGAATGGAATGGGGTAGAAAGTAATTTTATAAATTGGAGGAAGGAGGGAAATGGGAACGAGGAACAACAAGGTGGAGTGAAAATAAATAAGAGAATTAGAGACGACAGTGTCAATTTTAATGTTCGATATTTTTCAATGTTATTGTTTTTTTTTTCTGGGAGAAATGTTGTACCCGTATCCGTATATTGAGAGAAAACGGATGCTAATGCTGACAGTTGCATATTTTATTCATATTGCGTCTGTAAACATATACGCATGCAATAATATATACATTTTGCCTAATGGTCTAATGTTCATGATTTTAATATATTATTTGTCTACCTGTAATACTTTCAGAAGGCTAGGAGAATTTTCTGTCTTTACGTAAATCACAAAGCGTTTCGCTTAATATATCAAATTAAATCTGATTTATTGCTCCATTGTTTGCTTCAATTTTGAGTTTTTGTTTTGTCAGTTTTGAACTTGCGAATGAAAATGGAGAAATGGCTATTTGTTGTTTGTTAGTGGACCAACAAAATTTACCAAATGAAGAACCAAACACTAGATTAGTTATTAGAAAAAGAGCTATTAGACTGTCAAAGTGGCATAATTATTTCATGTGTGTGTGACGTATAAAAGTGTCTGTAGGTCATTAAAAAATTGCAAGTAAGTTTTAAAATCGGGGTAGCCCACTCTTAAAATAAAGTCAACGAGAGATACCGAATCTAATGGGCTCAAAGACCCCGTCTATAATTAGAGACTGTCTTCTAATTGAGATTCTACGGTAGGAAAAGGAATTTCCATGATGATGACAAAATTCAATGCTGTATAGGCCACAAGCAAGTACAGAGGCCATAGTCGTCTGTATGTTGTATCCATGTATATTGCACAATGTGTACACAGCACACGGTGTACATAGAGACTTTGAGACAAATGCAAGAAATATAATATCATCATCGGAGAAATGCTTTGATGATGCTGATGTGATGGTAGCAAATGGTTAATGGTTTGTGAAAGCGGAAGCAGGATATGGGCCTTTGAGTCTCCTTCCTTCATCTTTGCTTTGTCTGTTTTGAAGGAGACCAAACTTGCACATATTTCATTTTGAGAGCCCATGCCATGCAATTGGTCTAATAATTTTTTCCTTCAGAAATCTGAATCTAAAGAGTGTGTAATATAGAGAGGAAGCTGAAGAACAGACCAAAAGGGGAAAGAGAAGAAGAAAACGAAGAGTTTTGTGCTTAATATATAATGCTTGTTGTGGTTCAACAATATGAGTTTTCTTTAATGTTGTACAGCTTCTGCGCCCTGCTGCTCAAATCGCTGTCAGAATTCGTTGTACATTTTCTAGATGGTAAAACTCTTTAAAAATTGCGTATATTATGTTTCCCTCGATCTTAAAGCTTAAAAACCAGAAAACGATTATGGATGGAGGTACATTAATTTTTTCTTGATATTTATTACTCTATCCCCTATCCGTCTCTGTGATAGTATTTATTATTTGCATGTGTAGGGGGAGATTTTTTTCCAATTATTTATCACAAAAATATAGAAGACGAAAGTTAACATAAGCTTTTTGGACTATTCATTAAACTATTAATTTTATTAATTAAGATAATGTTCAAAATGATAAAATACGCCATTCTGTATAGATTCATCTATGCATCTACTCAACAGATGTTTTACATTTACACAGAAACATAAAAGAGGAGAGTCGTAAGATAAATAAAGTATACCAAAAACATTTTTTAAATATCCGCTTAGCATTTGTTTGGTTTTTTTGGTCAGCATTTCCAAAGAAAATGTAAGATTGAACGTGATGAAGGAAATTGAAAACTGTGATTGTGTATACAATTTGTATGTACAATGTTCGCATACAAGGTAGAACGATGTTAGTCATGTAAAAGTCCAAGTTTTCTTCGTTTGTGGTGGTGGTGAACATCTACCGTAAACCTTACGGTCAGCATCAGCCTCATCGTATCATTGTGCATGTATAAATGAATTGGTTTGGATTTTGAGTTTCGATATGGAAGGAAAAGAAAAGAGATTAGCCATAGATGCTTATTGTATTTTCTCTTTATAATGATAATGATTCTATGATGTGACTTGTGCTTGGGTACAGAGACACATAGATACAAAGTACAATGCGGATCTGACTAATGTTTGATTCCATTTAACTTCTATATCTATAATATAATGCATAAAATAACTTTGCTATTGAAACTTTTCCATAGGAGTGTGAAGAAAAGTTGTGTTTGTGTACGCTACATATAAAATGTATGCATGGAGTATAGAGTACATTGAACAGTCAGTGATAAAACAATTCGTCAGTCTTGAGTTGCCATCTTCATATACCTACATTACATTTGTTATGCTGTAAGTTTGTAGGTAAATAAATAATCACAATAGTAAATAGTAAACATGGTTAGCTGAGGCTGATGCTCGCGACTGTGTGCATGTATGAAGGGAGTCAAAAACATCTGTAAAAAGTAAATAATAACGTTTGGTTCTTTTCTTTCTTCTTTCTCTATCTTTCCTTTTCACAATCTGTGGTCGTGGATGTTGTTGATCTTTACAGTATACGCAGAGTATATTTTTATAAGTGCATGGATATGTGTATGAAATCTATTTACAGATGCATGTAGAGAGGGAGAGAGAGACATCGTGTATTAAATGTATATTTATTGTACGTGTATTATTTGTTTTTGTATTTGTTTAGTTAGTTTATTGTACTTAAAGTCTTATAGCCTTCTTTTTAAAAAATAAGATAATAGTTATATTATAAAAATCTTTTTTCGATATTTTTTCTCTGTGTAAAACTTTTGTGAGTTATCATACCTCGTGTACGTACACCCGATATTAAGCCAGATATTTTCTTCCTTCTTTTCTCCGTAAATATCAGCAAATTTATTGTCCTCATTCATGAAAAGCTGATAATTTTTCCCCATCTATAATTCATAAGACTGAAGATAATAAAATGCTGCCAACTATAAAAATTGACGTGTCAACGTCATCCCCACCGTAAAAAAATGGAGAGAGTTATGCCAGTTTAGTGTTTTACACAATTCATCTTATGCAGGTATTTTTATAACCGACTGAATGAGGAGCAATTATTACTATTATTAGTATTATTCGATTGTGATTACGATGCATTCGAACCTCTACGGAGGAAGTTAAATTTTTCATAATTAAAATTATGTACTCGTGTTGGTAAATATTCCTTTCCAGTTGATATTTCTAGAAAAACTTAAATTTTCACCAGTTTGATAGAAGGTTTGTACATAGGATTGTATATTATCATTAACATATATTTATTTATTTATATTTTCCACGTTTTATATGTCAGGTCATGTAGCATCAAAAAATACTGGTAATAAGAATAATAATATTATTATTATTACTAGACTAGTAGCAATTTAGATCGAGTACTCACTAACTGATTTTTATTTGAAGTTTGAACTCGTTCAAAAGTCAATTCGAGTCGAATGAATGACTTCTCTGAATAAATAAGAACTTCAGTTGTCGAATACATAGCAGAATATTATACCGTACCGCAATAATTTTGTTCCTTGTATTAGTCGTGCAGATATTCTTTAATATTATAATATTTATTTAGTTTTGGTTACGAAGCATATTTAATCCTTTATAAAGTTGAGTCACTCCATGCAACTGCAAGTGCAAACCCAGGAAAAAGAAACCAAGAAGCATAGTAGATAGTGGTAGTTGTTGGTCTAAGACAAAAGTCTCTAGTTTTTAATCAGAAGGAATTGGAAGAAGGAAAATGTGGAGCACATTCTACATGTTAACAGCATGGTAAATAATGCAAAGGTAGTACATGTGTATGCAATCAACTTTATCTCCACATATTATATATCGCACGTGGTGTAGCTATTAGCTAGTACCAGCGTGTATTACAAGAATAATAATAACAATTTTTTATCAGTTTGTGATTTATTTCGTGGTCAAAAGACATTCAGTCTGAATAGTTATTTTATCGTATATGCCGGTATTTTTATATTATGTACATATAATTCAAACATGAAATGTGTAGCATTTTGGAAAAAAGTATGGAATAATATCACAGAATATACTTTTATATGTGTGTGTCATGTGACATGACTTTGACAAACCAGAACTCGTCATGTCGGATTTGACCCAAACTATGCACATATATATTAATAAAATGTAATGCTCAAAATACCGAGGAGTCTACACGTGGTAGGAATTATCAGTGTCATCGTATTATGTGTTTTTCGTTTGGGTATATTCCATATTATTCCATCCCATTTTTTCGTCGTTTGTCGTTCAGTCACGGGAAACTAAAATCTTTATTGCAATGTACATACATACACAATACACATGTATGTATATATCATTTGCATGCGTATTCTGGAATTACAAATTATTTTGAATGTCCAGTTTGGACTAAATACAGTATGTATAATGGAGCAGAAGAGAGCCGAGAGCCCATCTCCATTTTTCTTTTAAATTACATTACAGTACATACATACATAGTGAATACATGTTGCTATATAGAGAGATAGTGGCAGTATAAAGGAAATAATAATATAGTATCATATCTAGTAGCAGTAAAGAGATTATGGAGGAAATCGATACTTCCTAAATTAGTCGTAGTCGCCTTATCATGTTCACATTGAATATTAAGGAAAGGTACACAGAATACAGATACACAGTGAACATTGAACATCATGATAGGATATTTTGATATGGATATGACTGATGACTGATGTCGGATTCTCTTTTACTCTCCTGCTTGCTGACCGCTGCTGGAACGAGGAATAAAAGTGGAGTGAGTAGTATAAGCAGAGGCAGAGGATGAATTTTCCATATGGAAAGAGGAAAAAATGGAGAAAATGACGCAAGTAGGAAAATGGGAATATAGACCTGTGCTTACTAATGTGTAGCATGTGTATTTGCAAGTACAAGTACAAGATTCATATTGGGCGATTTATCTTTACATTTTTAGATATCCCAATATGTTTTTGTTATGTGTGTACTATGTGCATGTGCATATCATATATATATATATGGGACGTTTACATTTTCCATGTTCGATTTTCAGCTTGGACATAGACTTTGGCACTTTCGACGTATCATACAAATAAATAATATTATGTCTTGTGTCCGTTTTAATGTTTGATGTTGTACATGCATACTGTGGAAAGTGTATAATATAAACACAAAATAAACATGTATGTTTGGAAAAGGCATTTATATGTATTGATATACGAAAAGAAACAGGCCAACTCAACTCTCAGTCACCAAATGGATTAACAGGAGATAGTTTGGATTTAGATACATACATACATCATGATTATGATATTATATGGAACATGTAAAATGTAAATCCATATGCTGCTTGGACTGCATATTATATTTTGTGTATATGATTGTCATGTGCATAAAATCTCCCAAGACTACCTACAATCTAAAGCTAACAAATAGGAGAGCCGTGAAAAACAATGCTCGAGGGTCGTGGTCAAACAGTAGTAGTAGTAGTATGTAGTAGTTTTTGGTTTAAGGTTCACTGTTTTTTTATTTCATCTGGCGAGTTTAGATTTGGTAGATGTATCTAGATATGTAAGCAGAAATCAATTTCATCTGACTCTGTACATTTGCGTGTTAAACTTTCTGTTTCTAGACCTATCTGTCAATCTATACACTGTGGTAAAGGGGAAATGGTAATAATAATAACGATTTAAAATCTTTATTATTCACTACTTAAAAAGTTGTCTACTTTTTTCCATTATAGATAGTTAAAATACAGTATCTATGCATACGGCATGGACACAGCAGTGGTGTTCTCCTGACTCAGCCACTTCTTGTACATAAGACTGAACACGACCCTGAAGGCTCGTTTTAGCATTGAATTGGACTTTTATGCAAATTAATATATTTATTTACGTGGTGTAAGGTTCTTAAATATATTATACAAAGGTTTGTGTGCAAATTTCAATTTTTGCCCAAGTTGTAAAGGAAAAAGAACAAAACTAACTACCACTTAAGTGTATATTACTGCACAGAGAAAGAACCAGCACAATCCTAATCTAATAACCAATGGCTCCAAATAATATCAATATAGCAAGTATACTAGTGTCTTCTTTTCTTGAGCTTTTTGACCTTGTGTCTTGTGTCTTCACTCTGATCTGAATACGAAATATGAAATTAATTCATAGTTTGCACCATTTATTTCTCCATACTACACACACATATATATATATATACATACAACAGCCACTCGTCAGTGCTAGGGTAGTATGTGAAATGTGAACGTGAATAGCCAAACAAAGTACATAAAACGAAGGAAAAAAAATGTTTTTCAGTAGAGTGTGAACGTAAATTGCTGTTTGGTTGCAAATTTCAATAGTAAATGAAGTATTAAGTCAAGTGAATTTGTAATTAAAAAATTATACATGGTGCAGTTTTCGTCCAAATAAAATTAGTATTTATTAAAATAATATTCGGGAGTTAAAGTTGTTAATTAATCTGTACCAATGATAGCTGCTCTACCATATTTGCATCATTTCTTAATCTACGTCACAACCTAACATCGTTGTCTCTTGAAAGACAGTTTCGCCTTTTACGCTTACTTGGAATCCCGTCTACTTATACGAATGAATAAGAAACAACAAAGTGTTTGTTTATTAGTTTGTGGAACGTTGAATAAAAAAATGAAAATAATCTTCATTTAAAACAAAAATGAGTGCTGTTGCAAGCCTATGCTAAAGGTCTTTTACATTTAAATAAAATACATAAAGTGTTACGGTATTAATGCCAAATGTGAATACATTAGCCTAATACGGAATAAATTATATAAATGTATAATGGTATTAGTACTTGGAATCGAATTTTTGATTTGAGAGAGTGTAATATACTTGGTACATACTTATTGCTATGAGTTGACTTGCATTTTTGCAGTAGTTGGAAGCAATAATATGGATTCAAACTGAAAATGTTTAACTAGTATTATTAGTATTTTCCTTGTTTTCTTCTTTCATTTAAATCTAAATTAGGTCATTAAGTTTAAGACGGCATTGAGTGAGTCCAGAATCCAGCAGGTGGAAACTGACATTGATTTTTTTTTCTGATTGTATAATTTCCATTCTTTCTTTTAGAATTTATCAAGTAAGACAAACGCAAATGATAAAGATAGTTTATTTCAAAGAAAAACTTGAAGAATGTTCATTAGCGTATCTGTATTTATTTAGACGGGAGAATTCAGAGAGATAGTGTCTGCACTGGAACAGTTTTCGACCATAAAAATAATACGTAGCAAGTAGTATGTATAACATTTCAAGTTGTCATTTTAATTGAAATGCCATTCTTCAGAGGTAGCAATTTTTTACAAAAAATATTATGTGCATCTGCTTTGTATTGAGGGAGAAGAATAAATGGAAAACGAGTTTCATGGAAAATATAAGTAACAAGTAACTTAAGTACTTAGAAGACGGTTCCTTAGCCTGTACATGTGCATATCCCCGTACCTAATAATAATATTAATGTGAATGCGAATTCGTTGTTAGTTAGTCATCGTCATCGTAGTCTTAAACAGCATTCTTCTATTAATGTATGTTTGTAAAAGTCTAATAACTTGTCGTTGGCATTGAGCACTCCGTCGATCCGTAGAATGTAAATTGTGTGACATTTCAAAGTCCCGATGGAGAAAAGAAAAGAAGTATAGAAAATTAAGATTAAATTCCATGTAAATGTTGAGACTAAGTACGCATATCTAGTATTCTTTCTGATATACAAATGATGTTTTTATGTTCGACAATAATATTAGTAAAACTACTGTCTATAATATGAAACTGTATATTGTGTATGAGACTGTGAACTTTGTTTGAATACGGTACGGAAATTAACTTGAGGAGAATAGAAATTGAGTAGATATCTAGCCTTAATGCATTACATAATGTATATTATAACTTATAACGTTGTAAAGAGTTTGAACCAAGTTAACCCTAGTTGCAGTTTTTAACATTCTAGTATTTTTACGGTTAGAAATTCCCTGTCCCTATTGGATTTATTTCGGAGGAGGGTCATGGCCACGACGTAGAATAAAACTGTGATTTTTCTAGAAGACAGTTATTCTGGATTCTCTCCATAATTTTTGTATTTCTTGCCCTTTTAATACATATTATAGGTACATGTGTATAGATTTTCAGTTTTCCAGAGTCCAGAGCATAGAAGAATTTCTTCTGGCGTCCTTATATACTATGTATATATACATATACATGGCTTTCTATCCTGCGTCGTGGAAAATGAGCTCTTGTTTTTCTTCACTGTAGTTTTTTACACTACTGTAAGGATAGGCTTGGAAGTTTGATTAAAACAAAATAAAATCTGATAAAGCGTGAAAAGTACAATTTACAATTTATACTTCTCTATATTGTATACGTTACGATTAAGTAGTGAATTAAGAATATTAATTGACTCTCTCACTCAAAAACAAATCAAAAACATTATTATCAGTATTCATTATCATAGTGCATCATTCATTATGTTAGTGGTATGATGCATTACATTATATAAAAATATTCCGTGGCTATGTTAGAAAAGTGCCAAATTGTTTAAAGTGTTGGGTTTGACAGTAACTTGCGAACTCGTAAATGTAAATTCCTTGGATCTCTGCATCTGTGTGATGCACCTACAGTGTAGAGTGTAGAGTATATTCTACAGTTATGTGAAGAGAGTTATGATAATATTGTTATCATTATTTTGTGTGGACACAAAGGATAAGTCAAAGTCAAAATCAAAAAGGAACGAGGAAGAATATTAGATTATCCCTTTGATATATAAAATATCTATGTAATTATATGCATGATATGATGTATATCAATGCTATTATTATTAGTTTAGGAGATGCAAGAATGACGAACAACACGAGACAACACAACAGCCATCATTTTTTTAGAAATGTGTGAAAATTAGAAAGTGAGTGTGAGCGTGGATTATCGTCCTCGTCATTATTATATTATTGTCATTGTCATTTCTCTTGCTAAATATAATACAATAATAATATATGTACATAAATGTATCATATATGGACGGACAGACGGATAGTACAAGTGATGCATGTCATTGTCCGTTGTCGTACTATAGTCAGTAGTTGTATGTAGTTGCCCGTGTGTGTGTGTCACACTT
>JAQIVE010005571.1:0-12706 GCA_034698285.1 Sminthurinus bimaculatus | reverse complement strand
ATAGGCAACATTCTTACAGGCTGAACATTTCTTGGTCGCCTTCTCTTGACAAATGGGACACTCCATATCCTTGAAATAAACAAACAAAAAATATTTTGTAATTAAAAGTATGTATACATATCATGTAACGTCAATTTCCTGAATTTATAATTCACCAAAACTACAGGTTGTACATGCTATAAAAGTTTCGTAACAAAACAGGATGGAAATGAGCAAAAAAAAGTAATAAGCAAAAGTCATTAAATAAATAAATCTACTCGGTATAAGGTATAAAATAGAAATCAAAATTAAAAATACGGCACAGATTTAGTTATTTCATATTTCATCCTACAAAGACTAAAAAATGTAAGTAGATAAGTAAGTAAATACCTCTGAGTTGTTCTTCCTTTGTTTAGCGATTGACAGGGATGAAACTTTTCCAGTCAACTTGTCCATGGTGATGAATTATCGTTAAGTTTCCCTGGAGTCCTGGAAAATGGAAAAGCCTTAACTTTGATCTTGGATTTCTATAATCTTTAATATATTATTAGTTTGATTGCGATTATTTCTGTTTTACTTCTTGCTGTTACTGACAACTAATCAATAATCAAGCTGGGTAGCTTAAACCTACTGGTTTAGTTAATTACCATTAACTAAACTTTAAAGAATTTCAAATTGTAAACTAAACAACTGAAATGATAAAAGTTTAACAGAAAAGTAAGACTTGTTGCTCCTTCCAACTCCAACTCGAAACTGAACAACCAGGAACCAGGAAAGACAAAACGGAAAAAATCAGAAAGTACCGATTTTTTCTGATTTTCCACTTGTACTTACTCAAGTACGCAGTAAATAATAGGTGTGTGAAAAGAACTCTAAATTGAAATCCTTGACGCAATGCGCCAAAATTTTCAAAAAGTTAGGAAAATTGGAATGACGAAATCCGAAATCCGGTTTGGTATTTGGTATTACAATTGCCTGTTAAACTTTTCATTATCATTTTCTTCTGTTTTAATTTACAGTTTAAAATTTAAAACTTTTAAGAGTAGTTCCTATAGCTGTACGTTAAGTAGCCTAATTATTGTATTAATATTAACAAGTGTAAGAAGTGAGAAAAGGATAAAGGACAACAAAAGTCGAGTAAAAAAATAAGTGAAAAAACTTCATCCCCATCAAATTCTAAACTAAAGGATAAAAATTTAAAGGTTAGTTTGATAGCTTTATAACGGTAGTGTTAAGCACAATTATTTATTTCATGACAAAATTGTAATTTTTATGTACTTACTACCTATTGGAACAGATATTATTTCAGATGTTATTTGTAAGTCTCTTCGATCTTCGATCTTGTATTTTTTATTACAGCTTCATATCTATTATCTATTTTTGTCTGGTCTTATAACTTATGAATGTATTATGTCACGTAATACATATTATTGTAAGATGTTTAGATAAAAAGTACAATTTACAGTGTGTAATGACAGTGAAGTACAAAATCACATGATTACTTAAGTTGTTAAGTGTTTTAACACTTAACACTTTAAGTAAAAGTCAGCATATAATTTACATGTAATTCAGGTTTATCCGTGTAACTAAGTAACCGTACTACGGAATAAGTATGATAAAATCTTCAAGTCGTATGCTTACGTCCTATATGTAACTTGTATTGTACTATGTTTAATATTGGTTAGATAAAATATCATAAAGTTGATTTTAATTTTTGAATATTTTTTAATCGTTTGATTTAAAGATATGAAGTGTCCAATTTGTCAAGAACCGTCGACCAAGAACTGTTCAGCCTGTAAGAATGTTGCCTATTGCTCTGCGGAACATCAAAAGTTGGACTGGAAGAACCACAAGAAAGTATGTCAACCCTTCTCAATCAAGGAAGTCGAGGGCATGGGCATGGGCTGGGTAGCAACGAGAGATCTCAAAGCCGGTGTCTGTTTGCTGGAGGAAGACGCTGCTGTATCGACCCCCCGGTGGTGGACAAAAAAAGGACCTTGCTCAAACTGTACTAATCCAGTTTGCGATGGTCAATGTCAAGTGGTAAGGAGATGTTTTAAGTCAGACAAACATTATATTATTTATCAATCTAGTGCAATGTATAAAAACGATAAGATAGATATTCCACAAGTTTTACAGTTCAATCTTGAATACTCTTCCATTATTACTGAAATTTTTCAGAATTGTAAATAGTTACTATCAAAAAAGAGACTTTATTTTGACATTTCAGAAAATGTTTCCACTATTTATGGATATTTTAATTGTAAAACAATGCCGTATACAGACAAAGCTTGCTTATCTTATCACTTATCACATGAAAGTAGTTTGAAGTTGTTTGCAATAATATGCATACAATATGTATAATTTTGATTCCTACCAATATTCACATCGCCTTTCATCAATTTTTATGAAATATTAAAATGTGTGCAACATTGCCTATGTATTATCTCATAAATTAGTG
This sequence comes from Sminthurinus bimaculatus, assembly GCA_034698285.1. NCBI lineage: Eukaryota > Metazoa > Arthropoda > Collembola > Symphypleona > Katiannidae > Sminthurinus > Sminthurinus bimaculatus. The sequence continues at coordinate 10,266 of JAQIVE010005571.1, read as the reverse complement.
TACCCTAAAAATCAGACCATAAATTAAGTTGTATAATATTGCTAAAAACTTTCTATAGGAACCCGCTTTTAACATCCCACCTGAGTGGCAGGACTGTCTTACAGTCCAGAAAGTAAACTCGACCCAGGATGGATATGTCAACGTAATGGCGGCTTGGGGAGCAGCTCACGAGTTGATGGAATGGGGTGAAGATCTTAATTCCAAGAAGCTTAAACAGTTTATGGCTCTCCAAGACTTTTATGATCATCCCTCGCTAAATCAAAAGTTACAAGACTCTAGTCTCCCTGTAGGATTATTTGAGATGGTGCAGCATCCCGATTCTCTGAATCGTGACCAGTTCCGGAAGTTCTTGAGGATTTGTCAAGTCAATGACATGAATCGACATGAACCACTGTGTCCTTGTGAGCCGTAAGTAATCTATGTATCTTGTTTTGAACCCAAAATTATTTATCCTGAATTTGTATGCTAGTTTTGTGACTGTGTGTTACCTGTTGTAATTGTATTGCAGTTAAAAAATGTTTTGTTTTACGACTGCCGGTTTAAAAAAAAGTACATAATTTATTTTTGTTGTTATTTAAAATCATAGGGAAGCGGAAATAAAATGCCTGGTCTACTTAAAGGTTTCCCGGATGAACCACTCTTGCCTCCCCAACTGCACGGCTAACAAAACTCCACACCCTAACCGGAAACGAATTGTCACCACTTTACCGGTAGCAAAAGGTGAACAACTGACCCTCAACTATTATGAGGTGCTTGGATTTGAGCCGACCCTGGTTCGTCAGAAGGCTTTTGGGAGGAATGGCTTCATCTGCAAGTGTAAACGGTGTCTGGATCCAACGGAGCTGGGAACTTTCCTCTCGGGCATCAAGTGCTTCAACTGTTCCAGTAGCTTGTCAGCTGACTCTGACCCTGATGGCAATACCGTTGGATATTTCCTTCCTGCTGATCCTCTTGACCGAGATTCTCGAGATACAGTTTTTGAGTGCCATCGTTGTCATATCAAGTATCCCTTCTCAAGAATCATGACAAAGCTCCCAAAAGCCGTTCGAAATTGTTTTAATGATCTGCAGCAGTTGGATTCCGTTGAGGAAAAGAACCTTGAGAACCTTCTGAATAAATATGAAGAGGATCCCGCCGTCAAGGCCCATCTTCACAAAAATCATTGGCTTATTCAAAGTGCCATGAGAAAAGTCATTAAGAACCAGATGGACTCGGACTGTGACAGCTTCTTGAACATGCAGGTGTCGGAGTTGGAGAAACTTTTAGGACGACTACAGCATCTTTTGGCGATCGATGACAAACTTTTCCCCTCCATCCTGTATCACCCAAAATGTAGGAGTTGCTTTTTGTTTTTGAACATGAGAATATTTTACATTGACTATTTGAATGTTGAAGCTGAATCAGCTTTAGTCATTTTACAACCTTTTACTTCATATTTTTATATTTTACTTCTATTAAAATTGAAATCCATAATGTAATTATCGTAAAAATGGTGAAAACTTTGATCTCCCGTAGGAAAAAATCGTATCAAAAAGTCTCATGAGATTTTGACACGGTTTTGGTCGAAGATCTTATCAAGTTTTGATGAAATTTTCATAAGATTTTCATAAATTGTCATGGAAATCATATCAAAATCTCATCATCGATTGTCAATCTTATCAAATCTCATGAAAATTTCCTGAGATTGACAAGATTTTATTTAAGGCGCTGTAATATTAGTGGATTGCAGCGCTTATTAAACTTGCCTATTCTCTTGTATATTTAGTTTTCTAAATTTACTCATTTTGGTTTTACTCTATTTTATGTACAGATAGGGACTCGGAAAAGCTGACTAGCGTGGTACAACTTTTGACTGAGATTCATGGTCGTGAATTGTCGATTGAGAAACTTATCAAATATCTTCAGATTGGTGTCAACGCCGACAAAGAAGAATTGGATTATTTCAATTTGGAGATTATGCCTCATTCTACGCAAGAGGAGAAAGAGCAAGTTCGTGAATCCTTAAAATGGGCTGAAGATCGGAAAAGACGCTTGGAACGATTACTTAGGCTTAGAAAGAAGCATTAATATTGTTGTTGAAGAAAAATATCATTTGTTGTTTTTGTATGTAATCATTTTTGAATCAAAGTAATTATAAGAAACTTAATTGTCAACAAAATCTAGATGAACTGACGAATCAGAACGTTTACCGCTCTTTGTGTATTTATGATTAATTAATACCCATAATTTATACAATACACTTATTACTAATAGATAATTAATGCTGAATGAATTTAATTACTGTTTTATCGCGTCTACTTTTGAGCGAGTAGATCTAACTAGATCTTTTGATCAACTGATTACTTAATAGTAGCATAATATGTATGTTAATGTAGTTACTTACTACCTTTATAGGTTAATGTATTATTTATTTTTTCTTTTTTTATGTTTTCCTAATTCTAACACTATTTATCATTCTTGATTTTTTTAATGATAAAATGATACATATGAAGTAATTTTAAATGTACAGTATTTTATGTGAACTTAATGATTCTTCATGCTTATGACTGATACATAAAATAAGCTAAAAAAACGCAAGGAAGTTGTCTTTGTTGTATGTAGATATTTATAATAATATGTAGATTTTGGATGATTTTTATGCAAGTATCAACGTACCATAATTTATGCTCAGTTTGCTGATTCTTTAATATCGCAATTTTAAATGTTTATAAGTATAGATAATACGTCAAGTTACTCATTAAAGCATCACACTATGTCATGAAATCATCAAGAAAACAATAATTTTCATGCTCTCATATTACATTTTATAGTTATATTTTATATTGACAGCGCATCACAATCAGAATGGAGAATGGAGGCTTACGATTAGTTTCAACTGGTAGCAAAAGGAGCATGGAAATGCATATTGGATATTTGAAGCCAACAAAAAATTTTCTCCCTTTGAAATGGCATTTGTTTACATTAATTTTTGCTCCTCATATTATTACATTACGCTGAAGCTTTCATCGTTACAGTCCATCTAAATAGATATACTTTATTCTTTAAGCTATGTACCTATTGACTTTTATATCTTAACGTTCTGCTGTTTTGCTTAGATTTTTTATTAGCCTTCTTTCACCACGCTCAAGTCAATTTGGCCTCATTCTAATTTTGTTCGCCATCACCTCCAGTCGTTCACTGTCCTCTGATGTTTACCCTTTTTGTTGGAATAAGGCCTTCTACTTGTTTTGGAGTCATAAACCAGGTCGTTGGATGACCCAGAAGGTTGCAGCTAAATAAAACAAATCAACGTCAAGGCTAGACATGACGGTGGCCGTTCGTAAAATGGATGAGGCGGAGGCTCAAAAAATCCGTAAAAGTGCATCGGGCAGGAGGAGTCGTCCGTATTTAATTTTTTCCCTTGTTTTTCTCGCCCTCATCATATTTGGCCTCAGCGGTTGGGTCATCTATCTTCACCTATGGAGCACAAAATGTTCCGAAGGCAACGGTGAGTGTTAGGAATTAATTAATTGATAAACGGTCATTTTTGTAGAAACTTTGACTTTATGAAAAGCTGGAGTTTTTTTCAAAATTAAATGATAAAGGTACAAATTTTTATTTAATAGCAACAGCTTCACCCGCTAAAGACGCTAAAACGGATCCCGTCTTCTATGAGGATAAAAATTATCGAGGTAATTTGTGAAATAACGAAAAATTTTACCCACAAATTCCAATTGTGTGATTTTTCCAAAAATTCCAATTTACTTGCTGTGTGTTTTTTGCCCAGGTCGATACTATTTAGCTCCTCCAGACTGGCAAAAAAGTTGGTGCGTCAATCTTCCTTCCTGGGCTAATAATATGCCCATGTCCGTCAAACCAGGGGAACACTGCGTCAAAGTTTTTGATAATCAACACTGTCGGGATCTCCTGGGCCATATTCACCCACAAAGTTTCGGTCAGGACGATCTGAAAAGCGTTGATTTAGACGGACGAATCAGCGCATTTTCGCGCTGCTGACAGGAGCTTTCATGGGACTTCTTTTACTTGGACTATGTTGCCCATCAAGTGTTGCTTCTTTTCAATGAGGGTTTGCAATTATCACTGTTTACTGTGTATCAAATTTAATAATACTTGTTTTTTCTTTAATTTTTTCCAGCAAGTAAAATCATTCAAAATGCTTTTTAATTTGCTGGTAATTGGTCTAAATTGCTTGGTATATATTTGTGCATAATTTTTTACTCTGCTCGTAGCTCGCAATTTGCACAACATATAATATTATCGTAAGATATCTATGTATAGCAGCATTATTATCAAATATGCACTGTTGTATTTCAGAGAGGGTAAATGGACTAAAGTGACTCGCGAAAAGCAATTTTCCTCTCTCATCGTAATCATAATCAAGAGGAAGAACTTGAGTGTATTTACACATATATATGTATGTACAACATAAAAAAGTTACCTTAGTGACATACGACTTAATAAGAGTGCCATAAAAATTGAGAGTCGATTAGTGTAATGGGAAAATTCATCGTCACACTCTCTTCATCAAAATTCCAACTATGTACGTCAATAGTGAATATGTAGCAAATAACATTGGTGCGTACTCCAATTCTTCCTCGTCTGCATCCTTTTTTGTGTAGATTCATAACCATAACAAAGGGCGATTCTATTTCTAATGTTCCTTAATTCCTCTGTTAATTGCACTCACTGCACTCTGCACACGGTCACAATATTTTAAACGCTAAAGGACAATTTTCTTTACTTTTTTTCAACTCTCGTCGTCTCGGCATTGGAAAATTCAATGCAGTATTTTTACTGCGAGAGCAAACACACAACAAAGGTGAAGCAAATGGCGGACTCAAAAATATTCTCAATATTTTCGTGGCCGTCGCAAAAAATTTTGTCGAGTCTGAAATTAGAAAAAACAGCTGGAAAAAATTGCCATCCGTTTGTGGACTCCATCATCCGGTACTACAGAAGAGGAAGTTATTTTCTCCTTGTTCCATTTCAAATACATGTCGAAAAGGAGGAGGCGAATAATGGAAGTGCGGCGCATATTTATCTTGCTAGTCGAAATATATTTTTTCAGGTGCAAAGATTCAAAAAAAATATCTGATTTTTAGGGGCAACTTGTTGTTTGTATAAAAAATTCAATAAAGTTTTCGTTGTGATTTAGTCGCTGTTGGTGCTGACTCATTTATTCTCCCTGGTGATGATTTTGTGGTACACATTTTTCTACCCGCAAATGGATCCCAAATCGAGTCACAGCAAAAAGAACGACAAGAGTTTGATGAATCAGTTTACGGCGGGCAAATTCATTTTGCTCATGTGGACTTTGTGTATGGCCAACACTATTGTGAACCTATGGATCAAGACAAAAACTTTGCCCAATTTTTTGAAGCAATTAAACTCGGCTTGTTCGTCTCTCCAGGAATTCAATGCCAAAATGCCATCTGCGACTTTGGTAAAGCTCAACAGATACTATTTGAAATTCATTTGCCAAAATTTATGAAAATTTAACGAGATTCGACAAGATTGCCAAATTTTGATAGCAAAAATCTCCATAGCAACTCTTCAAATAAAATCTTGTAAAATCTCGAAATTTGTTGAAATTTTCATGACAATTTTTAAAAATCTTGTAAAATCTCGAAAATTTGATGAAATTTCCTTGACAATTTTCGAAAATCTTGTAAAATTTGAGCAAACTTAATTTGATTTTTCACCAAAAACTCTTCAAAGCTAAATTACTTGACAGGACTTTTCATAAAAATTGGTTCCTGTGAATTTTTTACCAAAATTATTCATTTACGGATATTGTTTCTAATTTCAAAGGTGAGGCTGAGCTCTGTTCTTTTGAGTCTGCTGCTGTTTCTCTGGGTCCTATTGGACATGATCAAAGACTTGGGACTTCATAAATTCAGTCCGGGCGATTCATTTTTAAACGTGGAGAAAGAAGCGCAAACTTGGTTCGGATTTTGTAAGAAAAAGTTTCCATTGAATTCCTGTGATATAAAATTTTTAGACGCTTCATTTGATAGAATTTAAAATGAAGTAAAATTTTAGGTGATTACAACTCGTCGTCGGCTTCTACCATGACGATAAAAAGTTGCACCGAGGAAAGGCGCGCGAGCTCTGTGATTTCGGCGCTCTTTGTCATTCTGGTGCAAATAATCTGGCAGTTTACGAGTCACTGGGCAGACTGCCTTTGTTTTCTGTATGCCCTCACTCTATACGCCCTTGTCCACTGTTTCGTCCGCCGTCTCGAAAAGCTTCCGCAATCAGGGGGATCCAATCAAATCAAAATGGTAAGAGAAACAAAAAACAAACAAAATTCAATTTCAACAACGTTTTTCACAATCTAAAAAATATCCTTAAATACGGATTTTTTTGAAGCGTATTTTTGAATTCTACTCCAGGCTCTCGGAATTTTCGACGAGCTGCGAAGTTTAAGTGGACTGATGGACGAACTTATGGGTTCGGTGGTATTTAGTTCGTGCTTTGGTCTTCTTCCCTTTTACTGTTTCAAGATCGGCTCCGTATTCCACGACGACTATTTGAACACGATTCAGTTCTCCTTGTATGCACTAACTTTTGGATCGACGCTCTATCTTGCTGCAGAGGCCAATCATAAAGTAAGGAAATCAACAAAATACCTTTTCGATAAAAGTTAAAGAAATGAAAAACATATTTTACAAAAAATTACAGATTTCGTCTCAGTTCATAAACTGGTTAGAGCAAAATGCGAATTTCAAAAGTCACGAGATTGTTACTACCAGGGTAGATAATGCAAGTAATCACCCAGCCATTCAAATCGAAGGATCATCCAATCTCTCGGTCCCGGATCTGGATCACTTGGAGCTGAGTCAAAGACTGACGACGGTTTACAACCAACTGCAAAGAAACGAAATTGGACTCAAGGGCAAAACTTTTACCATTACTTATGGATTCCTTGGAAACGTAAGAGCAATAACAACAAAATCCAAAAAAGCTAGTAAATTATTTTTTAAGTTCAGTGATTTTCAGCTTTTTGAAATGACAAAAAAATTTTTCCCTCAGAAAAACATCTTATCGAGTCTCATGAAATTTTTATAAGATTGACAACTTTTGTTGAGATTTTTATATTTCATCAAAGTTTTATCAAAATTGATAAGATTTTCGTCCAAAATAGCGCCAAAATGTTTTGAGATTTAACGGCAAGATTTTTTTCTAAGGGGTATTATTTTTTTTTTAATAATTTTTTAAATTAAATTTTAGATGGCCGGTCTCATCGTCACCTACACCATTGTCATCACGAATATGCAGAGGCAGGCGGACTGCTTGCGAAAATAAAATTATACTACATATTATTTACATTTGTGTATTCACTATACACTTATACTTACGCGTCACCGCAGGAGTTTGAACTGAAAATAGCATTGAATAAAAATGGCGCAATTCGCTCTCGTCATGTATTTAAAATTTTCTAGAATATACTACATGAAATTTTATCGATGAACTTTGCTAAATAAACTCAGTATGTAGTAACGGACGTTTTTCCCATCATGAAACGCAAAATATGTTGACATGTTCGTGTTGCTTTTCTTTCCTTTGAAAGTTTCTGCCTTGCGTGTGTATTATAAACTGTTTGCCTTTTAACCAGAACAAAAGGTTTGTACCCTGATCCATAATATCCGATATCCACGTGCACACGCCAGCAGCTAATTTCCAAGTAAAAAACTAAAAGCAAACTTTTTTGCATGAAGGGCAGTTCTAGAAAAATCGAAAAAATCGATGGCGCTTTTCCTACTTTTTTAACACATCAATATTGATGGCGGAATGGCAGAGAATTCCTTCCGCGATTCTGAAAATTCCTCGTTTTTAAGTAGTGTGAACACAAAACTTTATTGCATAGCCTCCATCACTTGGGTAAGTAAAAGAGGGTTAAGTACAACATTTTACAAAAAATTAAATTAAATTAACCAAAATTAAATTTTTTACACCAAAAAATTGTAAGATTTTAAAATTGATTTGCAGATTTGGGACGCCATTTCAATCTGGTTTTCGATTCCTTACTACCCGGATGAAGTCGGAGATCAAAATAGGGGTGGAACTCGGCGGAACAATGTCAACTTGTGGAAGGTCATCAGGGAGTTGGGGAGGAGGGAAGAGCAGAGACTGAAGCAAAATAATTTGTCGGATTCCAAGGCGATGGCGGCGGCCGCAGTTTATGTCAACTGGCTCTATACACATTTGATTATTCACTGGGTCCTTTATGGGCTGGGAATTGTCATGACAGGTTTTCTCATCCGAGGGGCACAAAAGGTAATAACTTGAACTTTATGAAAAATTATTATAACAACATATTTACTATATTTTAAAATTAAAAAGTAAATATTAATTTACTTTAGTGTGCTAAGTCAAAAAAATACTTGATTTTTTGTAGGCTTCCCCTTGTCTCTTAAAAACCTGGATGCTGTTCACCTTATTTTGGGCGCCCTGCATCGTCGCCCTGGCGACAGAGTCATTCTACGAGGGCTACTATAGAGAAACTATGCTCGTCATACACAGTTGTTGGGCAGCAGTAAGCCTACTTTTTCTGATCCTTGTCTGGGCCCTTCATACAAAGTTACCACCGTCGACTAAAACAAAAAATCAGGACAAAGATGGGGAGGTCATCCAAGTTTTTTCCGTGGCAAGTGGAGGGTCAAGTTCGTCAAACGGGAGCGATGTTTCCCTTGTACGGTCAAAACATCGAACCCACATTGATGACAGCAGTGGCCATAAAATCCCGCCAATGTTTCCACAATCTTCATCCTTGTCAGTATCCTTCCCGGATAATAATAATCAAGTCGGGCGGGTTTTTTCCGTACTAACTCCCAGTAAACCCCATTAAAGCCATAACCGTGATGCAATAATAAAATGAACCATGATTCGTTAAGCTAAAGTCAATGAAAGACGGTTCAATTCTGCTCATTTTTTGTAAAAGAATTAACCCTTGAGGAATTTTTAAACTTATGTGACCTGCAGGTAAGACTGATGTACAGGTCACATACGTTTAGTCTATTGTTTTTATCTTTCAGTAGTTCAAACGACTAAAGATAGTTGGTCACTTCTTCTATGTATGTACGTATGAAAAATGGTCCGCTTTGACTATCTACTCTTTGACATTCAATGTCAATGACATTGAATGGAAACAAATTGAAAAATGCTATATTTTTTCGTAACATGATTTCGTGGCCTTTGTCTTGGGCTAGAAAACAAAGCCCCCAGAAAAAGTTGTTGTTTTACTAAAATTGCTTCGGAGGGTCACAAAAAGCAAAAAAATCGGACCCAGGGGCAGGCACACACGTAGGTACTTTTAAAAAAAATAAAAAATGGGGATTTTCAAGCAAAAATTTATCGGCCTTGTCGTGTGTTTGAAGGGGGATTCGGTGATCGAACCCGCGCCCTGCTTGTGACTCCCGCAAGAGACCAATTTAATTTCTAGAAATTAACTTGGTAATACCACCACTGCAAAGCTATCGAGCGCCTCCATTCGAGCCAGGGTCTTTAACCACTCGACCAAGATGACCGGCCGATAGACTTCGAAGTAAATCATAAGTATGTACTTAAAACATGCTGAAAACACTCTGCATTATGCATTACATTTTGATTTTTTTTTGTTTTTGCTGCATTTTTTCGAGTTTGCTTTCAATATGTTTTGCGAATCTAAAAATCGAAAATTAAGCTTTTTAGCTGGAGTAGCAAAATCATTTATTTGAAGACTCTCCTGATTTCATCTTATATCTTAAATGTATGTAGGTACGTCAATGGTCGGTAGTAAGTTTAGAAGTCCCTTTACCTCTTTAATTACCTTTAAATTGGGAATACTTACCTACTGAAAATTATGAACATTTTGTTCTGTCCTGCCTTTTAAAGTTTAAAGGAGTTTTTTTTAAAATTATTTTAATCATACCTAAGTACATAGTTGCTACTTATTAAAGAATGCTATTTTTATAATTAAACTTTTAATTATTTAATTCAATTTTGTTTTTATGATGTTTCTATGAACTAACTTTCTGGCGCTGCAAAAAGTCTTGTCGATACCTTTAAACTGCATAAGTACTTGAGTTTGAGAAAAAACATAAATCAAAGTACCTAACTGCAAAAGTATTTAAGGTGTACAATAATTACGTCAATTCCAGCAATTGCATATTGCATAACTTTTAAGTTTTTTTCTAAACGACTTTATTGTAATACAACTAAAGTATTCAAACTATATAAGGTATAATATACTACATACTATATACATATGAAATGTCAATGCAT
>JAQIVE010005570.1:0-12708 GCA_034698285.1 Sminthurinus bimaculatus | reverse complement strand
TGCCGACTTGCTCTCCCTCTTTCTTTCTTTCTCTCTCTCTCTCTCTCTCCTGCTCTGGTTTATGTGTATGTACAGATATTCCATAGTTTGGATCTATAATATGCTTCTTGTGTGTGATGTGACTGTTCGTATTCTATTTCTGTGTATTATCATATCATGGAATGGTTGTCTTTTACATTATCCACACACACACAGCTTCCAATGCACTGGCTCTCTGGATCTTGGATCTTGGTTTGTTGGTTCAGCTTCCGTCCGTCGAGGAAGGTTCAAGATAGAGCATGATTATTTGTCCATGTATGTTACATGTATGTCGCCTCTCTCGCCTCTGCCTGTGTGTATGTATTATGTATTGTGCACTGTGTATGATGTCACGTCCCATGTCTCATAAGCCCATTAATGTTTACACTGCATATAACATGACTTCATTCTATTATGCGTAATATATTATTGTGTGATATGATAATAATTGATAATGCTTCATGGTAAATAAGTAGAGAGTCACTAATATTTATGTATTATGTGTTCATCGTAAAGAAAATAAATATTTAATGTAGTTTGTATTTTGTGTTTGACGTCAGACATATCAGACATCAGCATTTCTTAATTATCATGATATTTTTATGCTTGGTTGTTGTTCAGTAGGTTTGTATTTAGCTGTGTTTATGCAATAGGTTTGTTTAGTTTTGGTAACTTCTGAAGATTTTTTTCGTAAATAAGATAGATGCCGTAGATCAGTTGGTTGCCTAATACAAACTACAAATTACAGGCTTATCATGTGTGTATCTTATCAAACGCAACCTATGCCAATACACGATAAGTAACAAACAACGATTATACTTGTGACGAAGATTACCGATATGAAGAGTTATCAAGGCGAAGAAGGCAACTGCCTTTGCATTTGATAAATTGCATTTCTCGACGATCTTCAGTATGATATGATATGATATACGTTATAAGTGACGCATACGTATTGACTCACTGTCCCTGTCAATATTTGATGTGAGTGGTTCTGGATAATAAGCTGCAGGTCAAGGTCTCAACAACCCACACAGTCAATGCAATGTAAAGACAAGACAGTCATTCATTTCCGGCATTTTATCAAGTGCAGTATTATGCATCGTGTATATGTATGTATTTTGTATTTTATGTACATGTTTTATGTATGTATAATAGACCGATTGTGTTTCGTTGAACGACATCCTTTTCACTTTTATTCACTTTTCCTGTTTTCCTTACGGTCATTGACTTTTTGACTCCTTGTTTACGTCGGTTTTATTGCACAAATTACAATGACACATCCCATGTCCTCTGACACTCAAAACTCAAAACCCTGAAAATTAATTGCTTTGAAAAAATTTCAAGAGGTTGGTATAGAAATTATTTCGCAAAATATTTTTTACTTTCTCTTCTTCAACAATCAACAACTAATAATAGCCAATTTATGCAGGTATAAAATGAAAAATGGAATGGAAATTTCAAACATAAATTTATGGCACAATTTTCATAATGCGAAATGAGGCATCAATTTTTTCCATCAAAAATCAAAATTTATGTCCGTGTTCCGTGTTTTATTTTTCGAGATTGTGTGACTGTACCTATAATGTGTAATAATTGCACCTATAGTTGTTAGTATTAAATAAAATAGCGTGCTAAAAATATGGATAAACGAGCTTCCGCGGCTCAGAGTCGCCGTAAACGTCCTGGAACTCCAAATCTCAACCGACCAATAAACCCCATCCGGACAAATCAGTCAGCCTACCTCGTCACCAACAAAAAGTCCAGTTACAGTCCACTCCCTCCCACCACCGTCGACTTTATCACCGCCTCTGAAGACGAGCTCGAAGATTTGGACCCCGTTGTGGAAAATCGCCCACAGCAGTCACACCAACAACAGCAGCACAATGTTCCAATGTATGTATTTGAGTTACACGCACTTGCACTTTATGCATATGTATTTCAATTACCTTGCTTAGCCATTATTATTATTTGTAATTCAATAAAATTCGGCTTTTCACCTCTTCCTTTTCAGTGACGTCTACATCACGGAGACCTCCGACTCAGATGGCGGCACAGACAAAGACAAAGAGCTGGACTCGGGCTCCAGAACTTTGCTTCAATCCTCTGGAAACCACGCCATAACCATACAAAAAACCAATTCACCCACTTTAATAACAAGTCAGCCGCGGCAAAACCCGCAGGATGCAGTTCAAACTACTTTCATCCATGTTAATAACATGAGGAATCATGCATCGGGCTCAAATGTGACTAGTGAGTCGGTCAAAGGTCAAAGCTGCGGATGGGAAGATGAAAAGGGTCGTCACAAGGTGACCAATTCAAAGATTAGTCAAGGAACCAACACAAGTACAACAGTGGACGGACTTCCGCCTCTTGAAGGAATTCATGGGGCTTTTGGATTTGGCATCGGATGTGACCTTTTTCGAAAATCTAGTAAATTAGCCCATGTTTTTGGTTTTTGGAAATTTTCCCGTTGAACACAACATAAAAAGTCAGCATAAATTATAAATTAAACATTAAGCAGTTTAATTGCTGCTCTGTTTAGATAAGAATGCAAGTATTTACGAATGTGAATCCGATTCCGACGGAAAATCGGACAAGGACATTGGCGATGGGGACCATGAAACGGAAACGGATGAGGATGAAGTGGAGGAGCGAAAAAGTCGACTTGGTCGAATCAAGGTGTCTCGATCCATTTTCTTTGACCGGTCGAGCGGGCGACGACAAGCCTATGGGGCTGTAATCCAAGTGCAAAATGTGTCCGACTACCACATGACCTACTGTGTGAGGTCATCCAGTCCGGAAATATTCCGGATTCAGCCCCAAGTGGGCATGATTGAGCCCAGGGGGTCAGTCGACGTGGTGGTGCAAACGAACCCTAAATTTGACTTTTACTTTAGTGATATTTCCCAAGAGGTTTTCAAAGTCCTCGCCACCCCCGTTTATACAAGGGCTCAGATGGAACAGTCAAAACTTGAAATTTTATGGCGAGTAAGTTTATCGTCAAAAAATTTAAAAAACCAGCAGCAGAATTTTAAAAAATGTAGCTTTTTTTTACAGAAAAAAATATTTTTTACAGGCTTACGGAACAAAATATTTCCCCCGAGTTGTGGCGGAAACCCACTTGATAAATGCAGTGTATCCGATTGACTCGGCGGCTAGGGAAACTTCGGGCACAATTCTCTCGGACATCCTCCGGAGCATCCGGGCGTATCGGGGCAACGATAAAAAAGTCCCAGAAGTGGACAATCCCGTGTCTGAGGATGTTTTCCTCAACTCGTGGCCCTTGGAGGATGACCATTTTGCCTTCCTCTCCTGTGTCAGTACATATTATTTCAAGAGCGTTTTTAGTTTGATGAACAGAAACGGCAAAAGAATTATTTTTTATGCGTATATTTTTGTATTTATTATTTATATTTTATATCTTATATCTATAAAAGCGGGAGCAGTTGTGCGGCTGGGTGTCCATGTACAAGAAGGCCAAGAAGGAGACGCGAAGAATGAGGCTGGAGATGAGGAGTTGTCTCGCCTCAATAATCGTGGCGGCCTCCGTGTTTCTAGTCATCATGTCGATGCTTGAGAGTCCCGAGGAGAGGAAAATGAATAGCGAGCGCCTTGTCAAGGGCTTTGTAAACTTCTTCTCCAGATTTATAGTTAACCCGCTGGCTCCAACCGCCGTTTTAGTACAGACGGAGAGTGAACCCGAAGGCTGGTGGGAGATGGCCCAGGCCTGGGCCTTTAAATTAATCCCAGTTATCTAACTACATAAATACAATAAATAAACTTTGGGGTTTCCCAAGCTTATTGTTAGAAAGAAATTCATCCTCAGGAGAAAAAACCTCCATTTTTTATAATGTAGTCACTGTTTCGTTTCTTAATCTCTCAAAATTTACAGTTCTCGAGGAGCTTAGTTTTTTGTAGGCTCTATTTTCCAGGCAAAATTTCTAATGTCCTCATTTAAGGGTAGTATACACTTCGACTTTTTCACGTGAAACTTTTTCGCACGAAATCAGCATTTGCACGAATGAAATGAAATTTTGTCATGAAATGAAAAATGAAATGAAAAGGTCTTTTTTCACTCGTATTTCATTGGTTAGTACACAGCTCATTACTCAGGAAACTGGGAAAACGGGAGTTTGTTATTGCAAACTGAAATTAAAAACAATGTATAGCGATGAGTCATGAGCCATGATTAATTTTATATTTTATACCATTCATTCATCTTCATAATATTCATCATCATTCATCAATTACCATCTTCATGCTGATACAAAGAGTACAAATTAGTTACATCTGTAATTAAAATGGAACCGAATTTCGAGGATTTAGACGACGACATAATAATATCTCTTGGTGGATTGGCTGCATTAAATTATTTCAATAAACCAGTCCGTAAGCAGCGAAAAGAATGGGTATGTGACTATTTGAAAGATCGGAGTACAAGAGGAAGATTTGTAAAGGATGTGAGTAAAGCTTTTTTATCCAATAGACTCGTAATTTGCATTGACTAACTTATAATGTCGATGCATGTACTTTAATTTTATATTTTTCAAACCTATAGTTTGAAGATCTAAGGGATGATCCACAAAGGTTCAAAGAAAACTTTCACATGACTCCAAGTCAGTTCGACCATTTATTTAACTTACTCGAGCCTCACTTAATGCCCATCAGAAACACTCGACCGGATGACTGTATTTCTCCGAAGGAGAGACTGAGCGTAACATTAGAGTAATAAATACTAAATACTACCCACAACACACTCTGGATAATCATAAACACTAAACATTTTTTAACCCTGTTGTTTTATGTTCTAATCTCTTTGCGACTAAAAACATGACCACTGACTTTTAGGTACTTGGCCTCTGGTGACATTCAAAGACATTTGGCATCGGTTTATAGGATAAGCAAGCAAGCAATTGGACCTATAATTGAGGATACATGTGTGAAAATCTATGATGTATTAAAGCCTAAATATATGAAGGTACAAATTCAAATACAAAACTTAATTCGATACTTGGTATACTAAACCTAAGTCCATACATAATATTAAATAATAACTATTAACATTAACAAATATTACATTATTTTAAACAATTTAGCCTTTGACACGCGAAACATGGACTGATGTATCGAATCGTTTTAATTGCAAATGGAATTTTCCAAACTGTGTCGGTTGTATTGATGGGAAACACATCGCAATAGATTGTCCTGATAATGCCGGAAGTTCTTTCTACAACTACAAAGTAGATAAAAACAAGTGGCATGTGTAAAAAATTAATTATTATTATAAGGAAAAGGTTAAAGTATGATGCTATGTTATAACTTTTAGGGTTTTCACTCGATTGTACTTATGGCTGTGTCCGATGCTGATTATAAGTTTCTGTATTTCGATTTGGGAGCGTATGGAAGTGAAGGAGATTCGACAATTTTCAGAGAGTGCGACTTTGGAAAAGCGCTGCTTCAGAGGAAGCTTAATCTTCCACTTCCAGCGTCAGTTCATGGTCATCCGATTCCTTATGTATTTCTAGGGGATGACGCGTTTCCACTGCATAAAAACATCATGAAGCCCTTCAAGCCGCCTCGAAAAGGGATGTTTCTAACTCCAGAAGAAACAATTTTTAATTACAGGTAACTAAAAGTACCACATTAATACACAAATTAATATTTAATGCATTGTATTTTTAAATATTTTAAATTAATCTTCTTAAACGGTAAGTATAATAAAATATTATTTTTTTCCTAAAGGTTGAGCCGGGCAAGAAGGTGTGTGGAAAACTGTTTTGGGATCTTATGCGCACGCTGGATTTGTCTCGCTAGGTCAATGTTTTTAAATCCGGATAGGGCACAAAAAGTTGCTTCTGCTTGTTGCTTACTACACAACTACCTTATGTCCGAGCAAAATGATTATTATTGTCCTCCAGGTTTTGCGGACTCCTACAGAGAAGACGGTTCACTAGTAGAGGGGACCTGGAGAAGTAACATAGGTAGGGATTCGATTTTCAACTTTAATCTTCCGTCCCAAAATATAGGCAGACCTAAAAATGAAGCTAACGACATTAGGGAACATCTTAAATTATATTTCAATTCACCTGAAGGATCTGTCCCATGGCAAAACAAAGTTGTATAATGTACATAATAATAGTCGTAAAAGTGATTTACGTAGCAGTCGATCATAATGCATATCAATGTGTGCTTATTACTTGTTATTTATTCTTACTAAAGTTTTAAGTAATGTACATAATAATTAGCATGCTAGAAGCTGGACTATGTAATACTTATTGTTTTAGTGTTATGTGTTATTATTTGTAAATTGTAATTTAAAAATACATACAATAATAATAAGCAATAATATGTATGTATCTAATAGCTTGTATAAAATAATTACAACTAGTGCGCTTACGCTTATTATAAACCTTTGTACTTAATATCGGAACTCTCCTACTATTTCTATAATAGATAAAATAATAAATAATTCAAATTAGAAGTTTTGTGGTATGTAATTAATAATTAATGATTATTTTAGTTTGTAGTTTGTAGTATATTCTCCAGCCCTTCGTCCACAGTTGCTTGCAAAATTGTTTCATTCGATGGCCCAACGAAGATTGCCAACTTTTGACGATTTTCAAAGCTCCTCAACTCTGAATGAATTTGGGTTATAATATTTAAGTAAATATCTTCCACTAATGACTCTGGCATTTTCCTTAAAAACTTGTCCATGCACACGTACATTTCCATGTACTTTAGTTTTTCCTTCTCTCTACTATCATCCGGTTTATTTTGTACGCATTGCTTCCTCAAATTAACAAGCTCGTTAATACCACTTATTAATTGCTGAGCCTCATCAGAACTTTTAACCCGTTTAGTCTTTCCAGCCTAGAAAAGTATGTACAAAATCGTACCATTAGATTAAAAGCAATAATATATTGCAGTGACTATATTTTGCATAAAACGAAATGTGGTAGTCAGCATTGTTATTGTTGCATGCAAATTTTGAATACGGAATAAAAATATTATTGTTATATATATTATTATTAAATATGCATTATTACTAGAACATAAACTTACATATTCATAGTTTGATTTGGTATTGAGCTTTTTCTTGGAGTTTTGATTATCATTTTGATCACTATTATTATTAGTTTCACTGCTGCCGATTTGATTGTTGTTGCCGGTTTTACTGCTAACAATTCGATTACTGTTACTGCTACTGCTGCTACTACTGTCACTTGTATTGTTGTTGCTACTACTGTCACTTGCATTGTTGTTGCTACTACTACTTGTATCGATTAGACTGTTGGTGCTGCTGCTATTAATTTGGCTGTTGTTACTCCCTCCATCAACAATACATTGATTTTCGGTAAAAACACGGTCGGAGTCGTCATCTATACTTCCGGATCTCTCGGTTTGACTTGATTCAAAGTCATGTGAATCCAGCAATGAATTATAATCATTGATCGAAATGTCATCAAAGTACTCCGTGTTGTGCCCAGAAAAGGTGGATGTTGTTCTAGATGTACAAAAAATGATACGTTTTTAATATTTACTGTAGTTGCGATATAAAATGTATGAAGGATATAAACGATCGTTAAAAATTGTAGGTGACTAGAATAAGCAATTTTCATATTTTATACTTACATTCGAGTCATTTTTCGTTTCATGAATTTCATATGCTCCCAAAATTTCCAAGACTCGAGAACCTTTTGTGTCTTGACTCTTGCTGTTTCTTCATCATCATCATCCTCAGACTCCACTTCGTTTGCTCCCTGACCCGATTTACCCTTTGATTTGCTTCCATCTCGGTACTTTAGAGCATCGACAAGAGATTTCCAACGTTTCATACACAAGACTACTATAATAATACAAGTTCATTCAAAAGTATTAGACTCAGGTTGTTGCACAGTTTTTTAATAAAATTATTAAGAATTAATGCATTATATTAGTTATAATTCATGATAATTATGATATTGCATGATTATTATTGATATTATACAGTATGTACTAACGATAATACAAAATGCAGAGGATAGGCATGTAAAAAATCCAAATAAGACATACCCGGAACGTCAACATCCAAAGATACATCCTTCCAAGCATCAGCGATGGCACATTTTTTACCGTGATTTTTATCCTCTAATGACCAAATAACCGGATGTTTTTGTACACTTTTAGCAATTGCAATCTTCTCCTCGTCTTCCCTTTCATTGTCTTCTCTATTAGATTTTCTCTTTTTGACGGCACTGCCACTACTATTTTCTACACTAATTTGCCTTTTAGTTGACATTATTTTTTAAATAACAAATACACACTATAATGCTATGTAAGTAGATGCTAAATAGCTGATGGGTAATGTAATTAACGCTTTAATCACATTTAGTTATAATATATTCTCTTTATAAATATAATTGTCGAGAGATGACAGCGAAACAGAAAACTAGATACATTTAAAGTGTGCTAATTTGCGGGATCATGTGACTCAATGCAAAGTTTTTCACGATGGTTCCGTGAAAAAAAGGGGTACGTAATTCACGTCATGGATGCGTGAAAAGAAGCAATTTTTCATGCCATGAAATTCATTTCAAAAATTTTAGAATGAAAAAAGTTGAAGTGTATACCAAATATGAAATTTTGCGTGAAATGCCATTTTTCATTTCATTTTTACAGTTTTCGCGTGAAAAAGTCGAAGTGTATACCTAGCTTTACTCTATACAGTTTTGCATATTTATTCTTTATTATTACCCAAGCCCCAAAGCCAAGTTCGTTGAAAATTCCGACCACCGAAATCCGAAATATTTTACACCGGTGTTGACAAGGAAATTATCCCACTAAACTTGTTTTAAAAATTAACAAAAACCAAAAACGCTGTTGAAATTCCAAAAGGTCAAAATACCTGTACCGATACTTCAACAACAACCAACAACGCCGAAAGCCAAAACTGAAAACGCGCATGAAAAATGAAAAAATTCGCAGAGAGGCTTCAAATTCCCACGTGCACGTAGATTTCAATGATGTGAATCTTCGATCTTCGACAACATCTAGAGGTGACCCTTGAACTCCGTGCCATGCAATGACCGGTTTAATGATTTCGTCAAGAAGGACAAAGGATGATCTTTGGATGACAAGGGCAAATCAAAAGATCATCGAGTCCAGTTCCACAGTCAACTGAATTGAATCACACGGCACATGAACGCAGGTTCCAATAACAAATACAAAAAGCAGATAATGGACGGAAATCGCCGAACAATAATTCCCGCTCGCCGCTTGGCGGGTGGAGGAAGTGGCGGAGGAGAAAAGTTGGAGCAGCGTCGAAAGCGTCCCGGACTTTCAAATTTAAATCGTCGCATGAATATCATTAAAACGGTTGAATCAGGTACTTGTAATAAAAGACTATAAATAATATATTACATCAATCCTTGTTGCATCTACATTTTCTTGTTCTTTTCGTTTTGGCTTTGTAGCTTCTCTTGTCCCTTCAACTCCCGTAAATCGTCCACTGTTGAATTTGAATCTAAACCGACAGACTGAACACAATCAAAATCTCAGCAACAATGACAAAAATGATAGTATCAATACAGACAACAACAATCGCAGTCGCAAAACATCTGAGGAGCATTTGTACGCCAATAGTAAATCTGGAAATGTTTCCTCCGGGACGGAGAATGAGAAAGAAGAATCCATGGTCAACCTTCTTCACAGAAACAGTTCAATGGGGAGGAGTAGTGAGTTGCGGACAAAAGTCGTTCCTTCAAAGTCCAAAGCTGCTTTTAAGAGCTCCTTGGAGCCAGAGGATATCGGATTTCCACCCACCGAGGGCTCCATAGACACTCAGTCTGAGGCTTCTAGCTGGCGATCTTCAGCTCACAACAGTTTTCATCCTCGTGGTACAAAAAATAAAAAATAATAAGTATAAATAAATAATTATCCAACAACCCTTGTTTAAAAATGAAGTTTGGAGAATGAGTCTACAAAATATCGCAAAAAATTTGAATAGATTCACACATTCTTTACGACTACGAGCTGGACTTGGCCAGTGATCTTTCGACAATGCAAATGCAGCTCAACAGCGAGAAGGATGAAGACCTTGATTTTTTCGAGGACGACTTTGAAATTTCTGAGGGGAATCGACTCAGAGTGCCCAGAGTGATTTATTTCATGAAACAGAAGCGGAATGACAAAGCCTTTGTTGGTTTTGTGGACGTGGAAAATGTGTCTCAATATTATGTCACTTTTTCTGTAAGCATAAACTATGGACATTATATGAAAAGCCCAGACTTAAAAATAAAATTTTTTAAATGCATTTATTGCAATTATTTCTTCATTTTTTAGGTGAAAACATCAAATCCTCAAATGTTCAAAATAAGCCCGTCAGTCAGTTTGATAGAGCCAAACGGAGAGGCCAAAGTGACTGTGGAGACGAACCCTCTCTTTGAATTCCAGTTTTCTGACATTTCCAAAGAAACCTTTAAAATTTTTGCCACTCCACTTTACTCATCGAATCCTGACGGAGATGTGCAAGTGAGACAAGAGCAGCTGGACATTCTTTGGAGGGTATTTAAAACTTAACCCAACTAAATATGTGTATGGGTAATTAATTTTTATTGTTTCTGCAAAAAAATATAAAATGATCAATAACCAGAAAAAAAATCCAAAATGAAGGCGTACGGCTCAAAACTGTTTCCCTCGATCGCCGCTGAGAGTCACTACATTAATTTTGTGTGTCAATCAAAAAGTCCGATGGCCTCGGCGATGGACAATGTGATTGACCGGGGTTTTTTGGACTCGCCGTGGGGAAATCAAAAACCCGTCGTTGTTCATGAACGCCCAGCCGTCACCGAGGAAGAATTTTACCACTTTTGGCCCCTGGAAAACGACCAATATACTTTTATGATCAGTGTAAGTTCTTGATTTTTTAATGCAATGGAAATTTTAACAGTAACTTCAAAAAACAAATTTCAAATAAAAAAAAACACATTTTACAGAAGAATCAAATGCACGGGTGGCAGCAATATTTGCATCAAGTTACTTTGGACAAAAAGAAATGGAGTTGGAATTTTAATAAATGTGCAGGCCTTACAGCTCTCATCTCGTTCACGGTAATTATTGCAGTAATATTTGAAAGCGATAAAACACACACAGTATAAAGTGGAATAAAATTAGAAAATAACAACAAAGAGATAATTACATATTTGTACGACAGGTTGCAGTAATCTACTGCGGTCTCTTTTCTCCACCCTTTCAATATAAATCTCCACATGAATGGTTGTGGCCTACTCCTGGTCCTGCTGGTTCATCTTCTTCCAAGGATGTAAAAAAGGAGGATGGAGTCATTTCCATGTCCAGTAAAACCAATGCGAACAAGCCCCCGGTGCTGTTCTCAAATGAGAATGCTAACGGATTTATTGAATCCATCTTTGAAATTTTCGAAGCGTCTATTTGGATGTAATTTTGACTCTGGGGTGCAAAAATGGTAAACGGAAACATGCAGCAAAAACAGTTGAAAAAAAAACCGTTTATTAATTCCAAACGAAAATCAAACACAGATTTAATCTTAAATTGGCCAAAAGCCACAAGGTTGAAAGTTGAAATTCAAAAGGGGAGAAAGGTGCAAAAGCTTTTCTCAAACGTGAAAGCTACATAATATTGTGCACTGTCATGTAATTAATGCAATGTAATTAAATAAATTACCATTTTTTAAAAATTAGAAAGAAACTACTTACATATTTAATTTAAGTACTTATTAAGTACCAGGTACCTTTTGCCTTAGCTTTAAAACTAAGGTTTTATATACTCACTTCCGATTGATTTGTGCTTTAAAATCTCTTTGAATAACAAAGATTTTAGAAGCCTGACCTTAGCGTTTATATTTGTTTACAAGAAATAATATCAAAACAACCATTTCAGTTATTATTCCTGCATAATGTACTTGTTATTTTTTATACTGAAGTAAAAGGCATCCAACATGCATATTACTTGATAATTAATTACAGTTTTAACAGTAATGGAAGTAATTGACTATGTAAAATAATAAATAATAATCAATCAAATTAAATTGTCTCAGAATCAGCTGTAAAAATTCTCACACTTCTGTTTGCAGACTCTCTGTACAGGGTTCACCAGAAACAACTGCATAAATGGAAACTTTCCACTTGGGAATATTTCCAGTATGTATCTAATGCATGCTTAAATTCCTCCTCTAAAATTCGTGCAACTCGATGGCTCATTTTAGATACATATGGGAAATATTTCCATAACTGGAAATTTTCCACTTATGCAGTTCTTTCTGGTGGACCCTGTATACACAAGAGTTTTGCAACTGTTTTTGATTTTTTGTTATCCATTGTTAATTGCTTTAATATACATTATACATATGTACGTACTTGCTAATTGCTAACTCGTTGCTTATGATGCTGACTTTTTACTGTTCGAAATGGCTTCAACAGCCTCCCTAAACAGATCTTCGATACTCTCAGGGTTCATTGCAGAACAGTGAAGAGATCCATCCAGTTTATACTTTTCTTGCAACTGCTTAGCCGTCTCCTCACTTATTGAGTTGGGGACGGAGGCTCTCAAATCGGCCTTTGTTCCTGATGAAGATGATAAAACATACATGTACATGTATGCGACGAGCATTTTGAATATGAAACATGCACAGAGAAAAATGAATGCATTTTAATAAATGGAAGACATAGACACATA